>CAKAOI010050210.1:2325-90202 GCA_916701655.1 Sebastiscus albofasciatus | reverse complement strand
GACTTTTTTCTCATAAAATTACAACTTTATTCTCGTAATATTACGACTTTTTTCTCATAAAATAATTACTTTATTCTCGTAATATTACGACTTTTTCTCATAAAATTATGACTTTATTCTCGTAATATTCTGGCTTTTTTTCTTGTAAAATTATGATTTTATTCTTGTAATATTACGACTTTGTTCTCGTAAAATTACAACTTTATTCTCATAATTTTACGACTTTTTTTCTCGTAAATTTATGACTTTATTCTCGTAATATTATGACTTTATTCTCGAAATCTTCGATTTTTTTTCCCCCCAAAGTGGCCCTAATACTCCATTGTATATTTTAGCGAAATGGCCTGAGTTAAACAATAAAATATTTTAATATAATAAGCATTTTGAGTCCAAAATGGCGGCAGAGACTGTTATCAAAAAAAACCTCAGAGTATCATCTCTTTGTTTATATACTCTTTGGAGATTCATCTCTTTGTTTATATACTCGTTGGTTGGGATAGAAATCAAAGATTGTGAATTGATCCTTTAATCAGTGGTCCGCCCATAGGTGGTCTGGTGCTGCTAATCAGCACTCTCACTGTTGTTTGGCACACGTCTCTTGCTTGTGAGACAAAAAATTAAAAGAAAATACATAAAAATAACGAGAAACCACACTAGTTTAATGTTTAACGTTAACATGCCAACTCTTTGTTTCAGGACAACTACGGTACTTCGTGGAGGAAAACATGCTAGGCTAACATACATGTCGGTTATCAACCGTCGGCCGTGAACGCTACATCAAACCGGAAGTGTAACCATGGCTACTTCACCTCACAGAGCTACTGGACTGTAAGTACTCGGCTAATTAACTTAATGTATGTTGATGTTTTGGCTATACAGTTGTTATTGAGCTTATTTTTCTTATTGGCAGTTGTTTTGGCATGTGTGATATAATGCTTTCAAGCTGTTTGCTAACATTGTTGTGGGCTGAATTGAATGTGGCATGTTTGTACGTTGTGTGTGTGTGTGTGGCTGTGTAGGATGTAAACATCACTGTTTATATTACCCATTCACATACTTGTTGCTGTGGCTGATTGGCTTTTCTCACACATACTCTGGGTAATAATCATCACATTAACACTTTTTTTCCACACATCCTGCTAGGCATTAGAGGATATTTCACTCCTAAGCATTGGATTTATGTGACTACTTGCTTTGTTCTTCATATAATTAGCCCTATATGTCTAAAGTGCTGTCTGAGCTATGTTTTCCTGCTGCTACACTATTATATTAATGCGTTGATGGCTCAAAAATGTTATTATTGTTAAAGGGACTGTTTGTAAGAATGAGAAATTGGTTGTAACAGCGACACCTATGGCCGTTAAGTCAATGAAAGTCAGCATCCTGTTGCTCGCGCTCGCCCGTGTGCACGCGCTACTTGAATTTGAGGGAGCATCCGTCAAAACAGTGAGGCGACAGCTAAAACCACAGTATCACTCTATATTTCACCTGCTTGGCAGTAATGTTCGCTGACCAGACGAAGGTCTCTCCATGAATCAGTGCTGATCCTAGTGTTGGCTTTTCCTGTTTCAGCCTCCCGATATATTTTATTTCCTGTAATGGTTAAGAAAGTGTTCGACCCTCACATAGTAGACTCAGACTAACTGTATACTGACTGTATACTGAGGTTTTAGCAGGTAGGCTGTGTTTATTAAGGTCATTCCTGCTGTGTTGAGGCTGGTGTTTGCTTGCCGGGAGTGACGGGCTGCGGTCGAATAGTCTGTATTGCTTGGGAAGGTTCCTAACGGAGTGAAATGACCTGCAAGCATGTAGCAGCCATGATAAGAGCTGTTTGAATTCTTTTGTAGTCCATCTTTGGAACATTGTAGTTTCACCACGGCAGACCTATGTCATAACATCCGCCGAGGTCGCATCATAATTACGGAGCCTAGTGAAAGTGCATTTGAATTCTCTTAACACCACGGTTGTCTTTTCCTAAGTCCTTGGCTTTCTCCGAAATTGCATACTATGCACTACATGCTCAATAGGTGTACTATTGTTCAACATACTTTTGTGTGAATAAACAGTAGTATGTATCTTTTCAGATACACTGAGCCGTAATTTACGTTGTCACGGTTGGAGATGTGTAACCATGGTAACCAGTGACGAAAATGACAGTTTGTGAGAATCAAAGTCTAAATTAATTTAAAATATGTATTACGCCTAGCAAAGTGAAATCTTATACTTACAGTTAAATTGAAGCGTTACAGAGCTATCCGTCAACGTCCGTTATGAACGTTGTTGTTACTACCGCATTGCATTGTGGGATATTTATGCTGCTGTAGTGTCCAGCGTTGCATACTGTAATATTCCACCGGAAATATCATGCAATACACACACTATTACTTTCATGTTAAGGTTTCGGACGTACTAAAATATCTCGCATACTGATTTAGCGTATTAAAAGACATTAGGACGTTTGACTTTTCAACCGCAGCCAAGGATAGATCTATTTGCACTTTGACTGGAATATTTTCCACATAATGTTGAAGAAGTCTTATTATTTTTTTGTGTAGACTTCTTCTTTCTTTTTAAATTTCAGTCCATGATTATGATTCACCAAAAACACTTTTTTTTTTTATGGAAGCGAGGCCAGTCTATTTCTCTCCTGCTGTCCCTCTATCTCTTTCAGCGCTCCTTTCAGATGTGGCTCCCTCCTTTTCATTACAGCATGCGGCCAGTTTAACAGAAGCTGTAATAATATATTGAGGTAAAACCCTGTGATGTGTTGCTTCACCCACTACCTCTAAAAGCTTCCCCAGCTTTAATTGTAGAGCAGAATTTCTTTCACGGTGAACCAATTAGGAGAGGTAGCGCTTACTTTGTTCAAGTTTAGAATCAAAAGCTCAGTGTTATGCATAAAATTACATATTGTTGATATCAGCAGAGATTCTAACATTAAGACTTTTCTCACATGAAGTCGAGTATTTTGATAACCTTCTTTCGAATGCATCTGTCTATTCCCCTCTCTCTCTCTCCCTTTAAGTTGGAATATAAACGTTATGATGTGAGTGCCATTTTGGATTGATGGATGACGACAGTGCCCGGAGGCAACTATTTCAACTTACAAGCCTGTCTGTGTTTTCAAACCAGGCTTTCATATCATTTAGTCGGAGACACCCACACGTATACACACACCCACACACACACAATTGAGTTGGTAGACTTCAACCTTGGTTTCAGCATTAGTTTTCACCACCACTCTGCGTTTGACTGGACCTCCTAGAGACACACGGTGACTGTTAGGATGTGTGTGTGTGTGCAGGGCTTTTGAAATGTGTGTGGGTGTGTGTATATCTAACTTAATTTGACTCAAACACGCTCCCCTCGCTGGGAAAGAATGTTATGTTTTCAGCCAGACCGGGCCTGTGTTGTTTGTTAAGATGCACAGTGCCTCTCTGCCGTTCCTTAGTGTTGCAGAGGAGGGAATAATATGTCGAATCTCATTAGCAGGGAGACTGTGACATCTTCAGTGTGCTGCTTATACCTTAACCACCCGTGTGTGTGTGTGCAAGACAGAAGATGTGGCTGTTTTTATTTATGTATGCATTTGTTTGGATCTGTCTGCAATTCTGCGTATGCACTTCTTATAGCATCTATAGGTTTTTGTGTGTGTGTGTGTGTGTGTGTGTGTGTGTGTGTGTGTGTGTGTGTGTGTGGCGCAGTCAATCAGCCAGCTGTTAGTATGCACTGACTGTGGGTCCAGATTACTGTTGTGATTGATGTAGCTGTGTACACACTGGATCTCAGAGCTGTCCGACAAAATGGATCGACCGTTCTGTTTTCCTCCTCATCAGCTTCTTCCTTGTTCTCCTCCTCCTCTTCATCCTCCCCTCCCACTCCTTCTTTCGACTCGTTTCCGTCTGAGACCATGAACTTTGACGAGAAATGGCAAAAAAAAACACCTTAATTTGTCCCGGAGAGCAGTGTCTGTCTTTAAATGGTGTCTCGGTGCATGAACAGACTTCAGTCGATGTTTGAGCTCTGGAGTGTGTATGTGAGGCGGCTCAGGTGGTTGCATTGATGAGTTATGACCTTGCGGAGTGCTTAACTTTGATTGCCTCTCTCCTTTAGTTCTGAATCTATTGGTCTAGCAGAGATTCAGTCAAGAAAATGAATTGACAACAATCCTGAGAACATGATTTGCTGGTTCCAGCATCTTGCATATGAGGATTTGGGTTCTGGGAACTTGTGATGTGCATTTTCTTACAAATCATTAATTCAAGAATACTTGGATTGAGTGAAATTAATGATTTATTTTTACAACATGGACTCCTTATATGCTAAGTAGCCATTCAGTAGAGATACCAGCATCGTAGACTGCAAGCACGACGCAAGGGCAAATATGTAATGGGTGGGTGACGTGTTGAAGGCTTGATGTTCTTCCAAAACTGTAGTCGGTGCCGGTTCATGTGCACCTCCTCTTCTTTCCCTGTTCCTTGTTTTGTGTGTGTGTGTGTGTGTGTGTGGGTGTGTGCCGAGACCTTAGAAGGGCAAGTGGAGGTGAATGATCACCTCGTCCTGCTCTGTTTAATCGGATGGAGACTGTATGCCTCTGGCTAAGACAGCTCTCTCTACTAACACACACACCTAGCCCATCAGTGACCCGTGTATAGCATTCAGCCATTTGGAGTCATTTCAATGCAACAGTCATTTTCATTCGGGCAGACGAAGGCTGTTGATCTGCCCAAGGGCACGTGCGGTGTTCTGCCATCTGAAGTCTCATGCTCCATTTCTGATTGATAGACTTGGGTGATCCAACTTTGTTCGCTAGATGTCTCTCAGTCCTTTCATACTCTTTTAGCGTCCTTCTAATGCAGGGCACACACTATACAATTTTGGGCCAGATTCCCCCCTTCGACAATGTTCAGCAAAGCCTAATTTTTTAGATGGTTCTAAAGTTAATCTTTCCAGATATTCTTATGACGGCGGTATATTAGGAGTGCTTTTTACAGCTCGGAAATCCATCGTAGCTGCACCAATCTCAAATCGTAAATAGCAGGGCTGTCAAAGATAACATGTTAACGCAAATTTGTTTTAATGCCAGCAATTTCCTAAAGTAGTAGTAAGAAAAGGGAGAACCAACTTGTTGATTTGTGGCAGCAACACAAGTGTTCATTTAAAGTATCTCCATGACTTCTCCCATTATTTTTCTTTTTTCTTTGTGAATTTTCAGCACAAAGTAGTGCAAACACATGGCACACACTACGGAACAAAACTGTTACATTTATTTAACATGACGTTATGTGTCAGGTCTCTTACATTTTCAAACATCTGTTAAATCTTTTTAGTGTGGGCCAGCCTTTACTCTTTCATGCCAGTTACTCTCTTTATCCTTTTTCCTCTCTTTGTCTCCTCACATTGTGGAGGGAATATTTTTGGAACATGTGTGAGATCATTTACACCTCTGTGGTGTAGAGGAACCAGTGGCAAAGGGTAGCGTACTAACAGTTAAGCACAGCACAGTAATGTGATGAACAAAGGCAATAAAACATGGATATTACAGGTAAAACATGAGCCCAATATAGGCTTTGCGGGTGGGCTGAACCGACACTAACAGGGTAAGGGAGTGAATGATATGACGTGGTTATATACGGGGGATGTTTCTGTTCAAAGATGGCCTCCTTGAGCTTTCTCTAGCTGTCCGCTGACTCCTGTTTGATGACTTTGACCCCAGTTTTGTACAATTAGTAATTAATAGGCCAGGCATGTTTTGTTTTTGTAAAAGTTGTAGCCTAAAAGAAACAGTTTGCTAATTAAAATGCAAACTCGCTGCTTGTTGGGGCATGAAAAATTGCAGCAGTTGTCAGATACCGCCGAGGTGTGTTTATAGGTTTATAGAAACTTGAATTATGGTAATGTATGTGTGTGTATGTGCGTGTGTATTCATTCCACAGTCAGATATGAGACGTTCTGTGCGACAGAGTCGGAGTGCTCATTACCTGCTAAATTACCCAGGATCCTGTGGGAGGCCAGCTCTGTCTGTGCTGCTACAGTAACTCAGTATAGACGGAGAAGCCCAGACTGCTGCAGACTCTGAAGTGCTTCACAACACTGGATGACTGGACTCGACTCTGCATCCGACTCTGACTCTGCCATGAGAATTTAATGTATTCTATGTCATCTAGTGTTTGAAATGAAATCAAATTGGCCGGTTCAGTCACTGATCTGCTACTCAGCCATTTTTAATCTGTTTATCTGGGGAATGTCTGGCTGAGAACAAATGCTCTTTTTCAGCAGCACCCTACTTTAGATTCTTGACTTGTGTCTACCCATTGCTAAGGCTGGGACGATACACTTATCTCCCGATTCAATACTATCACGACACTTTTGTGCCGATTTGATATTTATTGTGATTTTTAAGTATTAGGATTTTTGTTAACTTTTTTAACACTAGACCATGGGAAAAAGTTGAATCATATATTTCTAGGGACTTTTAAGTTGAAAAATATCTAAATTAATACAGTAAAAATGTTTGATTTTCAGCATTTATGTAGGCAGAGCTGTCCTGAAGTCAACCACCAGCACTAGCTGTGATGTATAGCTCTGCTTTTCTTGGCAATGTCTGAAACCCAAAGTGTTTCCATACTTTACTGGATGTGTAGTGTTTACCACTTTAGATTTAATATGTGAGGGTGCCGATAGTATCCTGCCGTTTTGTACTTTCTCGTTGCGGCGAGCTGGGTTTGTTTTGGTTGACGGATACAGAACGGATATGACGTCACGTTACTCAGACTATAACAATAAAAGCGGTAACTTAATTCTACCTCCACATAGACTCAAATGAAGCAAATATATCAATTCTGGTATTAAAAAATTGATTTAAAAATCGTAAAAACAATCATGATACATAGGTGAATTGATTTTTTTCCCTCACCCCTACCCAGTACAGATATGACTCTCAGCTGTCCCCTGAGCAACTTGAGGATTGACTTTACTCAAGGGTACATCCGCAGTAGTTGCTGTATTATACTTTCCTATAAAACACATATTTCCTGACCCTATTTAGGACCACAGTCTGTTTTCTAACCTTTAGCTCTATGATCTCGGCGCCCCCATCAGTCCTTGTTTGGTTCAGGCCCCCTTCACTCGCTCTTGTTATTGTAATATTTTCATCAAAGTCTTTTTTCTCGCTCACAGATCCTCACTGACATTTGTGAACTGTGGGATCAAAGCTAGATCCTACTACACTTCTACCGTCTGAACTGCTTGACAGGATCTGACCCTGACCCCCAGGAGTATTCAGGCAGAGCTCTTCTGGGTTTAACTTCTACTTCAAATGACTTACATCAGATTAATATCCACAGCTGTAGTTCCTGAAGCCGGGCTCGGACTACAGGAGTTTAAAAATCCTAACTGATTTTGAAATCAGTTTGCATCACACACATAAGGAGAAACTTTACAGATGTACTTCTCTCTAATCTCAAACATGCACACACTACAAGATATTATTAAGATTATCGTGCCAGAGGGAGCTAATGTAAGCCTCAACGGCTAGAATGTTTAACGTTGCTTGGCAACACCGTCAGCTGCTCCGGCTCATTGGCTTTTGTGGTCCCGCTCGGAAAATACTGATGTAATCATCCAGATTTTAACTCCTAAACATCAAGCATGTTTGAAATGTATCAAGGCGGCCCTGATGAGTCTGGAAACAGTAAAACCTGTATCTGTAAATGCCTCACATTACCATATAATCTGGGCTGAACATCGGTACCGACCGAGTCCAGATTTCCCTGTCTAGATTTGTCCTCCGATTGTGGGGGGGGAATCGAGGATAAATTGGCCCAAACCTCCTGCAGTCTGAGCCCGGCTTAAAGGGTTATATGTTCATTTGTTCAGCCAATTTATCTGTCTAGCTCTAGTATAAAGTCTGTGGTTGAATGTTTTTACTGAAAGTTTTTTAGCTTTTATTGGAAGAAATAAAGGGCAGTTTTATGCCACATAAGACATCACAAGTTAAAGCAACTTCTCTGCACTTTACTGGCTCTATTGTCTACTGATGTAAGGTCTTATGTGACATTTCCAAGCGATCAATATTTTGTTTGTGTGTGACATTTCATTTGCAGGCAGTTCATAATTTGTTATGGCTGCAGATTTAATGGTTTTGACCAGAGTGTACCAGAGAAGGTTGAACCAGTGATCCAGACTGTAGAAATCTCCGGTATGACACGTGCTGATTACACACCACATGTATAGCCTAGATGTGTTTCTGCTCGCTTCTGAGAAATCTTTGCAGCCTTTTAAGATGGAGCCATGAAGCAAATATCAGAATGCTCATGGGGCCGTGGAAAAGGAAATTAATCCACGACCTTGAGTTGGAAAGGTTGAGGTATTGTCAGGCGCGTGGTGTGTTCCAGGGACCTGACAGTCTTGTTATAAATGAAACACAGAGTTATTTACCAGTACACAGGATCTCATATACGCAATCCTTGTTCTACATAGGGAGAGGTCTTTATTAAGAAACCTAGATTGGATGTTAGAGGGGAATGGTGGGTGAGAGTGGGTATGATTTGATGAAGTGGCCACGTGTTATTCCTATTTTGGTCTCAACGACACTATGCTTATAGGACGACTGACCCCTCTGGCATCAAGGAACACTTATTACATAGAAAGGTTCATTACGTTTGAAAGTGATTTTACTCTTTCTGCTACCTTCCTGGAAGCCACTAGATTATTACTTATTCCTTCTATTTTAATATATTTGAAAATGCAATATAAAAATGTAAATGTTCTCTTATATAATGTGGGGAGACATTTTAAAAAATGTACTGTAAGAAAGAGAAAATTCATTTTGGCTCCCATTTTTGGAACCACTCCACTAAAGCCATTAAACCTCAAGTTTAATGGGTAGAGGTGTAAATCACCAGTTTCATCACGATACGATATTATATTGATTCTTTGGACAAAGATACGATATTTGCTGATATCACAAAGTCTGCCACGATATGGTTTCAATTCAATTCAGGGGCCTGTGATCGATATGAGACGATATTATATGCCCATTTAACAAAATCGGTTACATTTATATCAACTTATAAAAAACAACTAAAATATGATTTGACAATGTTATTACTGGGCTCTTCCAGGCAATTAAATGAAAAACAATCTATTCTTTTTAATAAAAAGTATAAAAATAGACTTCCTGTTGCTGGAGGTCTGGTTGCTGGTCAATGCTGGTGAGCGGCTTGTCAATAAAATGAGAATAGCTGGTCCACCTTAAAGGTCAGCCCAACTTAATTGAGTTTGAGCTGAAGTTGTTGCTAACGTCGGGGCTAACCCCCTTCACCAGCAGGTAGCAGGCTAGACGCAGGAACTTGGCTTGGGTCTTGAGGAGTTGTAGCATTTATTCACGGACAAATAAAATGTAACTTACACACACTGAACTGCTACGTTCACAGCTGTAACATTACTGCTACTCACTGTCACACACACGCTCTCTCTCTCTCTGCCGACTGGACACTCGCTAACGTTGCGCTGCTAACGCCGCTCGCTAATGCCGCTCGCTAATGCCGCTCGCTAACGATACTTGCTAATGATACTCGCTAACGACGCTAGCACTCTTTGGATGTTTAGGAATGAGGTGCGCTTGGACGAAAACGATGAAACAGACGTGCCATGGGAATTTCAAAATAAAGGCGTATCTTAAAGATGATATGTATCGATGTTTTCACTTTGCATCGATGATGATATTGGATCATTCATCATTCAATCGATAGATCGATCCAGAAGGATAGATCATTGCACCCCTATTAATCGGCATCACACAGAGAAGTGCAGATAAATTGTTGATGACAATCTTATGAGCTGATGGCAAAGCTATCTTCACAACATAGAGATGATTAAACAATTTAAAACATTTTGAGTTGCCAAATAATATCCAGCCCTCCCATTTCTAAGTTTTTACCTCTCTCATACTTGGCTCTTGCTAGCAATATAGTCTTGGATGTGTCACAGCACAGGGACTATTCTCCCAATGTTTATAACCATGAGGAAGTTAATCAAAATGTTTTGAATAATGAATTATGTCTTTCTAGACATATCAGTGTAACTAGTTTATAAATATCTCCCGGCATAATTTGATTGCCAGTGTACTTCCTTGAATAGAGAAAACAAACAGCAGTGTTTCAACTTTCCCTAATTGGATCTTAACCGACAGGTTATAAAGAGTTGTGCCAGACAGTAGGGACTGCCAGTGATTCAGAGGGAGGAACTCCTTTGCAACTCATGTGCAAGTGTGTGTGTGTGTGTGATAAGAGTATAAAGCACATTTGTGTTTACCCACTTCTCATGAAGAAATGTTGCATTGTGATACTCCTTGACCTTCATGGGAAAATATCAATCCACCCCACAGCTTTGATTGTTGGGGTTTCTGTCAGTCAGTGCACTGTTGCTTTGATTAATGACTCCACGGTGTGTGTGTTTATGTCTGAGTGCACTCGTGGCTTACAGGTGATCAGGTCAGATTTGCTGCTCAGTGTTGCAGCACCTTAGTTCTGCCAATTAGGAGAAAGTGGGTGAGAGGATGGGGAAGGTTTAAGGAAAGGAAAGGAGAGGATCAAAAAGGGGGCAAGAACCTCTGGGAACCTCTGGTGAATGCAGGAAAGGAGGAGCTGTTGAAGGGTAATAAGTCAACACAATCAGGAGGGGTGAGATGTATCATGGGTGAACAGAAATTGCAGTTTATTGACCCATGCTTGATGGTGGTTGCCTTAAGTCAACAAAAGAGGGCCCTCTCTCCTTCCTCAGAAACTTTTCACCGAAGTTGTAACTGCTGTGACACAAAACACACACCCTGCAGTCCCACAGTTCCCCACCCCCCTGCAATGTCTGTCTACACACCGTGTGCCACCTGCATTATTGAAATGTGCCTGTCACTGCCAAAGGAGGGGGGCCAGGCCCAGATCAAACAGCAGTCAGTGTGACAGAGACAGAGGGAGGTCGTGCCGAACTAGAAAGGCCTGGTTCACAGCAGGGCTGTGAAAATGACTTTTTGGCGACACTTGGGGAAAGAAGTTGGATTTGTTTTTCTATGCCTAAAGGAACAGTTCACCCAAAAGGTGCAATCAAAAATTCATGGATAGATGTTTTTGTGGCAATTAGAATAAAAATACTGACCAGATAGAATGGAGCTATGCTGCCTATCGTTCTGTGGGTTTTGGGATCAAATGACATGGTGATGTGTATAATGACGAAAAACTGAAGCTACTGCAAAGTGAACCCATTGAAGCTTGTGTTAAAAAAAAAACGTGTTTTCACAGTTTGAAAGTGTGATTTGATACGTATAAAGAATATTGACAAGTCTCCCACTGTGGTTTTAATTTTTGTTGTCTTGTTTAGACTAATGATGAGCAAATTATCATCGTTCTGGTGGTCAGTCAAAGTTAAATTGCTTTAATTGTCTCATAAACTTTTTGATACATATCGATTCTGAATATTTGAAACGGTTTCAATACTCATTTTCACCGGTACCATCTGAGCTGCCGCTTTCTTGCTCTCTCTTCTCTCCGACAGCCAGTTGACACACAAACTGTTGCAGTGCCTACATAGCCCCGCCTCCTCTCACTCAATCTCAGCGCTGTCTCGTCTCATTTGCTCCGGTTTAATATAATAATTAGCGGGTCGTCATCATCATGTCTTGAGGTCAGAGGTCAAGGGACACCTGTGAAAGTGTTTTTCCTTGCCAAAATTAGCCTAACTTTGGAGCGTTAGTTAGCTTCCTTCCTGACAAGCTAACGTGATAGCATTTGTACCAATGGATTCCTTAGGTTTCATATGCTACCAGCAGTTCACTCTAACTCTAAAACCGAGCCTGCTATAGCCTCCGAAAGACAGTAAAGTCCTTGTTATAATAGGCCAATTTATCTTTTAATAATAATCAAAAATTTTATGCCCTAAATTTTTCCATCTGTTATCGAAAAGGGTATCAAATAGTGATATTTTTAAGTATTTCATCGTGACAAAACTAGTCACAGTGGTAGTGGTGGTAGTATTGAATTCTGATTGAATAAAGAAATGATTTATACAAAAAGAATAAAGCTTGCTCCAGTGAAGAGAGTGATTGAGTCTTACCATGGAGAGAGACACAGACAGACTGGCTTTAAATGTTTCAGTACCATGGAGAGGGACTCATGTTTTTTTTTTCCGTCATTTTAAACAAAGATGGAGGAAACACACTCAGGGTAGCACTTCTAACAATGTTTGTCTCATCATCCTGCATTTGCATATCGTGCCTAGGCATGGCTAGCTTGTGTATATTTTCATTGCATCTATCCTGTGTGACAAGGGAGCATGAACAAACATAAATGAGAGAGAGTGGAGCAGGACAACAGAGTGGCAAGCCATTGAAAAACTATTAGAAATGCGTGGATGTGAAATTTTAGGCATGAAAAGGGACGAGACCGAGAGAGGCATTAAGAGACATACAGAGAGGATGGATGAGGCAGACACAGACAGGAAACAGATACTCTAAAAGAATAGTAAAGAGTCATAGATCGAAGGGGAATAGAGACGAAATAGTTGGAAGTGTTCGAGGACAAAAGAAGAAAATAATGATGGAAACTGGAAAGAAATTATTTAAAAAAAATAACACTGGAAATGCATTTGATCAATTAATAACGACCTAGACATGGCAATTTTGTATGTCCTAGCAGCAGCTGACAATAAAGAACCATAATAATCTAAGGTACAAGGCACACAGGATTTCTTTTCTGAAAAAAAAGACAGGTTTATCTAATTTGCATTTTATCTCGTCAGAGGTTTATGTAAAAATTCAGTTGGCAAATGGCTGAAACCAGCAAAGACAGAACAGCTGGTGGGGCCACACAGAGAGAGAAAGGAGGACGACAATGATGGAGAATAACTGAGAGCTGTCTTCACTTTGACTTTGGCTTTGTAGACCACCTGCCGAGACCTCAGTTCACATACTGTATGTGACTCTGTCTTTTTGATTTTCGGGAGTGATTTTCTTCTGTCTTTGCCTGCCACCACCTCTCTCTTTCTTCCTTACGCACATAAACTCACTCATGCTCTTTTATCTCACATCTATTCTCCCGCCCACGCATTCCCGGTTTTTCTTCCCTGCCATTTGTCTTGGTGGCATTTGTCACCGACACCAGACCACAAGACACACCTGAGACCTCCTCTCTATTGTCGGGCTCATACTTCATCTCAGTGGGGTGTGCTTTGAGGGCATATATCTTTGTTACTGTGTGCGCTATACAGAGAAAGATAGAGAGGTGGAGGTCAAGTTTACAAAGGTGAAGTGTGGAGCCTATCTGGAATATGACGTAGCATATAGCAGACTGGTCTAGTGAAAACAGGGGTCACTGATTTGATCTTAACATAAAGCCAAAATGTCCACCATCCTTGTGCCACAACCTGTTCATTGATAAATCAAGCCAGAAATGAGTCCGTGGAGGGCCATATAATGCATAAAATTGGCAATCTACAGGATGTAAAGATGGTAAGTGTGTGGGAAATTTCACTGTAAGCAAAATGAACAGCATTTGCACTTGATAAATGCGTTTACCCAGTTTTAGGGTAGTGTCCAAGCGGCTTGATTTATGCCACCTGCTTAAGGAGCACTTTCACAGCCCAATTGTTTGGTGTAAAAGTACAAATTCACTTTGTTTCAGTCCATGTAACAGAGAGACACCATCAGAGATGGCATCATAATGGCTTCTTGATATTATCAGGCCGATAATGCAAATCATCTCCTTCCACTCTTGTATAACAAGTTCTTTTAGTCTCCCTCTTGTTCTGTAATCCCTTGAAACTGCCATTAGCAGAGAGTTGCTATTTAGGTATTACTTACCAATAGACAGGATTTGATGTTGGGCCCCAGCTAATTTACAGCATTACACCCGATACAGCAAAACCAGAGTTATTGTCTGTTTTCTCATTCTTCTTCCTTGTCAAAACCGGGTGCCTACATTACCCATGATGCAACTCGAGCACTGACAGTTTGGTTAGAGATTCGGGTGCGTTATGCTAGTAGCGGCTAATGTAGCCTTGAGCCTCTGGCCCATAGACTTTATATAAAGATGGATGGACATGACAGCTCCCCAAAAGTGAAGCCAAAACATCTCGATCGCCCCCTGGTGGCTGGCTGCAGTATAGGTCACGAATCCCAGCCCCCTCCATGTTAGCGGATGGGCTAACACTGAGGCTTGGGAATTGTTCGAGAGAGGAGATGTAACCACGATCTAGTAGTAGTTTTGTTTAGTTTTGTTGCCTAAACCTAACTGAGTAGTTTCACTCTATGCAAGTAACAAGCAGAAATTGACACGTGTTGAAAGACATTCGTAGGAAAACGAACGAAAATGAAGGAATAACTTTAGAAATATCATACTAATGGTTGCACAGTTATGGAAAACAAAAGCTTTTTGTGTTTGCTGCAATAAAAAAAAGAGAAATATGTTTTTCTTATTCATGAATTCAGTTATTTATTGAGTAATCTTCAGATCGTGATCTGGACCATTGACATTGTATTCTCCTTGAGCTGAATTCTTGGATGCGTATAGTATTTACTCTGAAATCTCTAGTTCTCACTGCTAACAAGTGAAACCATCTGTCTATCTTTTAGTTGCTTATTGTGATCATAGATGTGCGAGCAGAGCAGACCTTTTTTTTTCCCAAGCAACATCCTCGCTGAGCTCACTCACTCGATCACGTAGAGCGAGACCGGACACCCTGCAGAGAAATATCATCTTGGCCACTTGTCTGTGAAATCCTTCTTTCAGTCACTGCCAAAAGTTTGTGACCACGCGTGAAGGGGGTTCAACGATGATTGACGGATCAATTGCAGCCTAACCATCAGCCAATCGTATGATATTTTTTTTATCATCACTTCTGAATAAGCCAGTGTATGCTGAGTCTTATTCACATGGGTGTAATTGGAACCTTTACTGATTATTTTCTTCAATTTTCCAAGGATATCGCTGTTTCAGACGTCGCCTTCACTGCCTGCTTCGGGCTTACATCTGCATAAATTTCACGAGGAAGGTCGGGTTTACTCCTCAAACCAGTTAAGGTGTAATGAGATGATCTTTAAAAGTGTGTTAATCAGATGATTGCATTTATTCCTTTAATTAGACACTCAGAATTTGTAATGACTTCTGCATAAATTTCAAGGCTTTAACTGATGTAATAGTACCTGTATTTGTAGCTCTCTGCCAGCTCTGGCTGTGGACTGAGAAAATAGACTCAGACTGTTTTTCTCCATTAACTTTGCATCAATAGCACTTCCAATGCATGCCAGAGCTAATAAGTGACCAGCTGGTGCTTAGAAACCAAGCGCCTGAAGCTTTGTCAGGAAGCCTGCAGTCACAGTCGAGTCCCCGCCACAAAACAAATTTCTGGTGACAGCATGACATACGCTTAAAACAGAAAGGACCGTGGCACTCCACTCCTGTCCTCGCTATTAATTAGCCGTGTGTGTGTCAGTGCCACACATGCAGAGTGTTGACAGAGACTGTGGGCACCTTATTAGTTTTTCATAGAAGTAAGGAGAAGCAGCACCTCACGTCTTTTATTCAGTTAAAAGAAATTACTGTTGAACTGGCTTCCTGCCAAAACATCAGAGCCAGCTGATATTGATATACAATATCACTCGGCTAAATGGTTATTGATATACCCATTTATGTTCGCTAACAAAGAATATAAATGTTGGAGAAGCTGCAGCTGCTAGGTAATGAGCGTGTGGCAACATTTAGCACGTTTCTACCATGAATGTTTTGGGTGCGATGCTGCAGTAATAGAGTTGATGGAATCATAAGTTTGTGAAAATACCACTGTAGAAAACTGCTCTTTGGAATGAGCCGTTCAACAAGCAGCCCCGCTGTAATGGCTTTATTTTTCACGTGGGGCAATTTTTGGTGTGAAAAACGTCCATCACATGTTCTCCACATCGTAATGGGTGCTCAGCCAGCTGTGAGGGAAATGTTGAACATTGTTTTCTCCATAGAGTCTACTTATCAAAACAGGGCTGACATAGTTTTGGGGGCCCTAAGCTGTTTTCTGCTCCACCTTACCCACCTGCTGTCACGTTGGGTATTGTACGGTCAGCTATGTAAAAACTTGATTCATAAAGGACCAATTCATACGAGACTTTGAACCTGAATGTCCTCATGTTTTAGAATAAATACCACGGCATGCATGACCGTCATTGAAGCTGATTTCTGACATGTTTTCATGTTGCAGTGCTTGCTATGGTGTAGACTAGGGGTGGATCACAAAACTAAAAAAAAAAATGAAATTATCATCTTTTCTTTTTCTTCAAATTTATCACATTTTTGAGGGCCTTAACATGCTCAAAAAGTTGCGCACTTATCAGGCGTGGTGTAAAATTTGTTATTTTAAGGGTTTCTGGCTTGGATGTTGCAAAATGGTTAATTTAGCTGGAATAATTTAGCTCCTCCTTCTGGTTTCACCTGAATGTATGAAATTTGGTAGGCAGATGTAACATGTGGAGACGCACAAAAAAGCCTCTTGGATGTATACCCAGAACCCAACAGGAAGTCAGCCATTTTGAATTAAATTCAGTGACGCATCATCAGGGATCGGCAACTAGAAAGTATTAATGCCGATCTCCCGATGCCATATCTTTACAGAATATGGTCCAATAATATTCTTCAGTAAAATTAATTTCACACAATGATGGTTAAATTGTGTAATTAATCCTCGGTTCACGTGTGCCGAACCGTGGAAGGCGATTCAAGGATTAACTGTGGTCCGTTACACCACTAGTACAGACGGGGCTGATCATTTATATGAGCTGTTGCAAAATTTGGAAAATATACCACCTAGTGTGTGGTACTACACTAAATGGCTTATGTGAGAAAATCGATGTGGGAAAAAGAGAATATCCACTAATATTGACTTGTTGACTTGTGTTATGTTAGTTAAAAGTGACTTGTGTTAATCTCTCATTTGCTGTTATTTGTTTTGCACTGTGCTTTGTGCGCCCTCTACTGGCCAAATTAGTCCTCCGCACAGTGCAACACATCAGGGCAGGTCAGATATTGTAAATAGCATGTTTACTTATTGAACCACCCTCCATGGCACATGTAATCCAGTGAAACTTGTACCAGCAGCCTAACCGTTCCTGACCTCACTTTCCTGACCTCAGATTGAATCCTAGAAAGTGCTGCTGGAAGTATTTTGGCTTTTACTTTCTCCCCCCCAAAACTACCAGCTTCAGAATCCCACGCTAATGAAAGTCCCCTTCTTATCTGTCCTCATGAATTTTAATACAGACACACAGATTACATTTCTGTAGATACTGCAAAGCCAGAGGAAAGAAATTGCCAAGATTCAGATTGTATGCATGTGGAAGAACACTTATTGTTTTCTATGAATATATCAGCAAGCCCAGGGATGGATAAAGCAAAAATTAAATTGTCCCTCTAAAAAGGGATAAGTGAAAACGGTGAATCTCAAAATACATCTTTTTGCCAAGATTCAAAGTACATTAGAAATCTACTTTCAAACTTTGATCTTTCGATTTTGGGATGATAAATAGTTTGATACTGTGATCAGTGTTTTCTTTCTCTGCTGGTGTAGTGCAGCATTATGTCATTACTGCTATATCTAAATGTTCACTGTCATTTCTAATAACCTTTACTCTTGCGTTGTATCTTTTTGTATAAAGCCCCTTAAAAACTCCCTTACTCCACAATTTATCACTCGTACAAGCTCTTTTCAAACTTTAATTTTTCACAATGCACGCACTATTTAGCTGCTTCTTTCAGGCTGTAGCCATCATACAGCCTTGACCAAAACGTCCTTCAGTGTCAGTGCCAACACATGCAAGTTTTCCCATTTTCTCACTCCGCATCAAACACTTTTCTTTGTTGCTATGCTGATGGGAGGATGCCTATTTGTCTTGCTTAATATCCCCAGAAGATCAGATGCTCTCAATGTTTCCTTTTTTTAGTGTCAATGGCGAGGGGTCACCTTGTCCTTGAAGATGAAAACAAGTCTCACTTAGCCGCCAAGCTGCGCTAGCGTGTCGGGAGATGCTTTGCTCTACATTTGGAAACCAGCTCAGGGACCAGCGAGAGCATCCTCACTAACACAGCCATATATGACAAGGGAAATTACTGCCACTGAACGTGTGCCAACCCGCACATGTACACAACGTACACACTTGTTTTGTGTTTTGTGCAAACATGGAAAGACATAAAACCACCTTCTGGCCCTCTCATCTGTTCCCAGTTGGCTTTTTCCCTGTTCATACATAACTGAGAAAATAAAGCTGTTTTGTGACTTTGTTTCGACTTCGTGGCAATTTCTCCAATTTCCTACGCTCAATTACTGACCCCTGAAAGAAAGGGACAGAAAATTGCATAGAAAGGCAGTGACCCCCCATCTCAGTGGAGGTTCAACTCATTTTCGATATTTCCACCCCCAATGGCGTCCTCTGGAAAGGCCCATATGCCACAATGGGGGTGTGATGATACGATTTACCATGAGTGTGTGTGTCGTGTGCCACCTCTGCTGCTCAGAACACCATTTAGATTACTTTCACCTCATCAGCCCACACACACTTGGCTGAGGCAACTGGGACATACTCTCCTGAGGATAGATGTTTTCATTGCAACACAAGCATAATGTTCCTTAGTGTGTGTGTGTGTGTGTGTGAGACATTTAAAGCGCTTGTCTGTCACAATTGCCACCATTTTCTCTTGCAGAGAAAAGAGAAACTGACTCTAGATGTGCTGATTCCAAACAAATAGACATGATGCATACATAAATACGCTGCAGCTCCAAAACTTTCAAACAGCCAATTAAGTTGTTGAGAACCGTAGCAACCAAATCGTTAATTAAAAGTAGGGATGCACCGACTTTTTCAGTCCCAATAGCGATAATATCGATCCGATATCAGTGTTTAATTAATAAGCTGTATGCCTCACTGTGTGGAAGAGACTGAGATCATTCTTTTATGTGTAAGGCAACATCAGGCTTCACTTAAACATTGCTTTCCTAACTTTGTAAAACAAAATGTAACAAATAAATGCATGGATGCAAATTTACTGAATTGTTATGTATTATTAATATAATAAATCATACACCAGTAACTTGATAAAAAAATCTTTTAAATTAACAGGAATTACAATTTAAGTGTAATCCTTTTTAATGCAGCAACAAATTGGTCAACACTTAAGCAGGAATCAAAATTCCAGTATATAATGTATATAATGTATATAGTATATAAACATAGAACTGAATTGAATAGATCTGCCCCATTGACGCCGATACCCGATCCAGCTATTTGAGTCAGTATTGGCCCGATATCCGATCCAGCATCGGTATCGGTGCATCCCTTCCTCCGCCTCTACACTTAACACCAAAATTGATGACTTAATTGCACATGCCAAGTCATTTATATGAACTGCAGTTAAAGGGGGATTCAAAGGAGTTGTTTGCAGCTTGTTTTATCCTCAAGAAGGTTAGAGACAAACCAGAATTAAACTCATTTTAACACTATAAAATCTCTCATTCACCCCATATCCTAACCGTTTCTATAAGCTAAAAACTGTCATATCTGGTCATTCTGCATTATAACTGCTATTGCTCCCAATATTCTCTACATTTAGTGCTTGTGAATACATTTAGTCGGTTAAAATTCAAAGCAGAGGCAAACAAGGAGCATCAGTATGAGACTTGACTGCAGGGCCACAGTTTCACACCCACACAAAATGCTAACTTCAGTCTGAGCAGCAGTCCTCCAAGGTCGCGGGCAAAGCAATTCGAGGCTGTCAATCATATCACATCCATTGAATAAAAGTAATATTTTTCTGTGGTTTGGCTCATGCTGCTCTCACCTCTAAATGACACTGAGCCCCTTGGTGGCGGTCCACAGGAAGCACAGAGGAGATGGCTGACTATTAAATGAATTAGACATTTTGAGCATTTTTGCGCATCGCCGCCTCACTGCCCCTCATTATGTGTACTGTCTTGGGGGAAGGAGGGTGTGGATTGAGGTGGAAGGGTCAAGAGACAGGTCGACAGGCTGACCCAGAGTCGGTGAGTTCGGCAGGGACAGTTTATGCTCAATCATCTTCTTCCAGCGAGCATTTGATGGGTGCTAATGAGCAGAGGATCCGTAATGACATTTCCCTTTTTACTACGTACTTAGCTGCTGCATTTACATAATGTAGATACAGAAATGCATATGGAGATGAAATGTTTTCAGTTCCATTGAGCGTTTAACATTTTGTGTGGTCGATTTTGTTGAAGGATCAGGGAAAAATGGATTGCGCTCGTTATCACAACTCATTAAATCCACTCTCCTCATGAGCAATTGATTTTACAAATAATCTAAATGGAAACAGATATTGACCTTCTTGGCAGCCTTGTTGTTCAATGTGAACCAATGAACCGCTTGGTGTTTAGTCTGCTTTTTTAAAAAATGTGTAGATGGAGTGTGTTTGCTGCATTAAAATGATGATGTCTTTATTTAGTATAATAAATGCACATGAATTTTTTTCACCACTGGTGCAGAGATATCAATAACATTTGTTCACTCAACCGTTGTTCCCATGCTGAGCTAGGGGGATTGTGCAGGATTTACATACAGTAGATAGCACATGATGCAGCACATATCTCTCTGAAGATACATTCACCTTATAGGTATATTCAGTGACAATGGCACATAAGGCTATATGCACATGTTTTTATAGCAAGCACTAAGCCAAGAGAAAACAATCTTTGCAGAGAATATTTATGGCGAAAATGAAGGCCAGACATCCGATGTGATGACATATTGAATCATTTCACCTCACTAGAAAGGCAAACAACCAAAAACCTGAAAGACAATTTCCAGTCTTGTAGTGTCAGATGCTGCTATGAGATGTGCACTATCTTTCATAATGCAAACAAAGGTTCACATACATACAGTGTCCTTCAGTATTGTTGCTTCTTGCAATCCTACTACATTGTATGTTTACATTTCTCTCTATTGGAGGCCCCGTAATCCTTTTCCTGTCCATAAAAATTGCCTGTCTTGTACTTTTGTGTGCTCTCACTTGTTTGACAACAACCCAGATGACAGCAGAGATCACTGGTTGAGTTGTTACTAGCGGACTTTCCACCGTCTTCCACCAACGTGTGATTCAGTCAAAACCATTTGTTAGGCCTTGGACCCGCTTCTTTCAGGAAAGCTTATGTTCCAATCCCTCGATCCTTCCCTTCCTCTCTTCCATCCATCTATCCCTTTTACCAGCCCGAAGTGGATCTACGGCCACAGCCAACCTCATTAAACTTACAACCATCAAGATAAGACTCAATTACTGCGAGCGTCTGCATTGGCATCCGAGATCAATATTGAACTAAAAAAAAAGGGGGCAGTCTAATAGTCTGATGTGCTTGCAGCTGACACAGGAGAGGGAGTGAAGATGAGTAAAATGAACAAACCAGAACATGCAGTTTGGTTTCACATCCCAGATAATGACTCAATTGCATGCGTGTCCACTTTGTTCAGCTTTCCTCACAGATTTAAAAGGATTTACTTCAAGCAAGTTCGGGCCTTGTGTGACTAAAGAATATCTGAAGTTGCCTCTGTGTTTGATCATGCAATGTGAAATATCTGCAAATAAAAAATCTAACAAAGCACAAGTTATTAAAGTATGTAGAGTACAGAGAGAGCTTCATTCACTCCCTCACCAATCAGGTAAAAAGCTGTTTTTATTCATTAATTTAACAGAAATCAATACAGTATACAATGTGCAGGGTTGGAATCCCCTAGCTGTAAATGTGTGTAATATTCACTGCTTACTAGACAGTATTTTCACCAGTGATTGCTGTCTCTTCAAAATGTGATGATGAAATAAGTACAGCACTTGGGAAATATTTATCTGTTAAACTATTCAAATTCAAATGAAAGTGCTTACAGTGTACATGGGTATAAAAACTATCTGGATACAGCTAGAGTTTCTGCTGCATTTTGGTTTATTATGATGATATTTCAGTTCCAATGAAATCCCGGTTAAATAATGCTTCTCTTGTCTTTTGCACACATGCGTCTCGCATCACAACACACACTCACCTCCCTCTCTCCATTGCTGTCCCTAACGCTGTGTCTCTCTCTCTCTCCGTATCCCTGCTGCTGCAGTGAGCATAAATAGCATATCAGGAATATTCAAATTGGTCCGTGCTTAGGAGAGCATGAAAGATGTATAACTCTGGTCTCCTAAATTCCTGCCCGTCCATTAGCTTTTGTCCGCTCTCGCCGCATTAAACTCACACTGCCTTGACGTCTACATCATCAGATCGGCTCAGCTGAGGGGTGGCGACATTATTGAAAATCGTCAGAGTAGAACAGTCGGGTTAGAGACCGGCCTAGTTTGTAGAGGTCCGAAAAGGTTTAATAATTGGTAAAAGCAGGTTTACTATGTGGTATTTTCTTTAGCCTTAATTACTAATCTACTGAATGTGACAGGCTATGATAGCAAGATATAATCGTTTATTAAACTCATCCTGTGTCAGGGGAATCTTAACGTGACCCTATAGCTTCAAATGAGAGTATAAATTTGTGACCCGTTTTTACAGGTTTACAGCTTCAGTAGGAATCAATGGGCCGCAGTAGGGATGTCACGATATCAGAAATTTAGTAGTCGATACAATACCTGTGAAATTCCACGATTTTTTTATACCAATTCAAGACCAAAGTAAAAAACGAAAGTAGAACAATTAATCCTATGTACGTCAACTTACACCTTTATTACATTTGCATACTGTTTTTTGTTAGGAAGTTAAATAATGTAAAAATAATATAGTTTACCTTTGCCCAAAGGCATAATGTAAATCAATGTCACCTCCCGTGTTGAAATCGGCAGGATGAGAGCTAGTTAACATTAGCTGTTAGCATCCGGTAAGCAGCACAGTCCAGCACGGAGCTAACAGCTGACGTTAACTGGCTCTCGTCCTGCCGATTTCAACACAGATTTGTTGTTCACAATGTAGCATTATCAGGGAATAAATAAGGTGCGTCTCCCTGATGCATCGATAGTGAGTTACCTGTGTCCTAAACACATTTTCTATCATTCCTGGGAAGACGGGACGACATTAGTCTTGAGCCCTGGCGGTACCTGCGGTACTGTAGAAAAAGGCCATCACGTTTTCAGAATTTTGGCATTGACTAGGTACCGAAGTATCTGGTCTTGTGACATCACTAGGTCACTATCAGTCTGGGGAAGTCTGAAAGTATTAAGAGGTGGACTAACATTTTTTTTTTTTTTTATCTCATCATGGGTTTTGTTCATATTAACACGATGCTAAAAAGATATTAAGTTTTTGTCAGTTTTATCCTTTAAAACCAGGATTTTAGGGGTTAAACCAATAAAAAAAACAACAAAGCTACATAATACAATTAACGATTCACGGAGACTAGTAATTATGAATTATGCTCTGACAGAAAATACAACCATGTCTGCAGAACATCACACCCCAATTTTGGCATTTAAACAATGTTTTTGACTCAAATTATGCTAATGGCCTAGAACAAGATGATCACCTAGTTTATCAGCCAAAGGAGATAATTTTATTTAATAGACATCCAAAAATGTGATTTTGTTACAGCCAGTTAGAGCCATGAAATCTGGCTGAGATCTCACTCCTGGAATCTTTTGTTAATTAGTTTTGATGTTTCTTTTTATGTTATCTCTTTTGTAGAAATAATGACTCTCTTTGTGGCATTGCAGGTTTTCCATGTATGCCAGTGGGTTAACTAAAGAACGGGTGCATTGATGGGAGTGAGAGTTTGAGAAAGTTCAGTGTATGAGGTTATACAAGGTCACAAACAACCTGTAAAGAAGCGTGGCCGTGGGGTGGATTCAGGCAAAGAAATGGTCTCCGCTCAAACAGCACCTAGGCTGTCTTCACTCCACTTTTATTTTTCAATTTTGTAATGACTTTCATTGAGGCAGAAGGAAAGGAAAAAATCGTGTGCAGATGCTTTCAGCTTCAGTCTTCGTCTGTGTGTCGGCTCTAGGGATGGATACGGAAGGTACCGCTGGTAGATTGCAAGGTTGTTTTATATCACTTACCATATCTGCAAGCTTCACTAGCACACAGTGGGGGGAAATGACGCTGAAGAGGCCACTGAGGAAGAGTAGATAAAAAGATTGGTGCAAAGTGTAGGCATCTCTCACGGGGTTCAGTGCGCCTCAGTGAGAGCCACGGCTCGGCTCCCTGACGAGGTCTCCCCCTAAGTCCTCCGCACACATAATGGCGATTACAGGGTCCTTTAGGGACCACAAGGTGAAAGCAACAACACTGCTGGCTCATCAGAAAATGGGAGGGAGGCATCAATGAAACGGGACCCTGTGATTATTTAGGTTCACAAGCTGTTAGTGCGATGGCTTTTTAATCGTTGCTAATGGAGTTCCCACTAACATAAGCACCCAGTGGGAGTCAGTAGAGCGTGTTAGGCCTACTCCTTCCCCATATTCTCTCAATATCTTTAGCACTTTGTGATATCTAGCCTGATGTCCTTCATTTTTTTTTCTTCTCTGTTTTTTTTCCCCCCTCCTCTGTCAGCAATTATGTACTGGAAAAGGAGTGGCTGTTATTTTTAACGTAGCACCAGCTCTCTCGCCTTTTAAAAAGCAAACACAAACACAATATTGCACTCAGCAGCAGCCAGACTCACCCCCAGGGCAATGTATTAGCTGCTGAAGTGGCTATTTAGAGTGAAAGTAAATGAGTCAAGGGATGACAGGTGAGCTGAACATTTTGAGTTTGCAACAACCCAGGACATCCCCCCTGTCACATGACTCTTTCTTATACCTTTTTTTTTGTATTAAATAGAAAGACAAACAGGGGGAGGTTATTTTTCAGCATAATCTGTTTTTCCCTGTATCAGCCTCTTCATCCTCTCATTTTCCCTGAGTCTGCCATAGTGAAGGACGTCCTGCTGTGGCTGTGTCTTCCCTGCCCTCCCACCCATCTCTCCCTCTTTCTTTCACTTCCTGTCTCTCCACCTTTCCGTCTGCTGGTGCTGACTGTTGGTAGACTGCTGTTAAGAGATTTGAAAGGCCTACGTGTTGGAAAAGTGCACTGCACTGTGAGCAGCGCCCCGCACCCAAACCTCCCCTGCTGCGCTTCAAGTTGAGCCGTCAGGCAGACCGTACTTGGATGAAACCAGGTGGGGATCAGAGAAGACACACTGTCAGGAAAACTATAAAAGCTTCAATGTAAAATGTCAGAGGAAGGAAAAAGTAGGAAAAGTTAATACATGTATCATATGCTTTGGCCTAACTCACAATGAACTAGTGAGAATGCAGCAAACATCTGAGCACACAGGGTGACTTTCCTGAAAATGCTCACCATCTAACCTCCATAGGGCAACCCTAGCCAGAGTGCTCCATACTAACTCAGCATACCTAAGCATTTCCCTTTCATATGCCTCATTGGGGCATCCTCCCACGGCGCCACGAGCGCTGCTGCACGTCTGGCTGTGATTTCCCGTAGGATTATTTGTACTTTCTTCAAATCCACCATCATGCCTCCATTTTCCATTTTTTGTCTACCCTGAACATGTGAACAGCTGGAGCTGTAGCATCTCTCCAGGAGCACACAATCAATACACTATCCTTTCTTTCTGATGATTTGAGTGTTGTGATGAGCAGGGACTGAGCTGGCAGGAAAGGCAGGAAAATGTGGTCAGGGTGGCGAAGCATTCAGCAGTCCTCACAAATTTTTGATAAACGCAGTCCAGCTTGTTTTTATGCCTCCTCACAGGTGACAGCTGTGGCCGGAGGCATTATATTTAAGGGTTGTCCTTCCATCCGTCCAATTCTCGTGTACGCAATAGCTCTGGAACGCCTTGAGGGAATTTCTTCAAATTTGGCACAAATGTCCACCTGGACTCAAGGAAGAACTGACTTAGATTTTGGTGGTCAAGGATCAAAGTCACCGTGACCTCTCAAAACACGTTTTTGGCGATAACTCAAGAATTCATATGCTAGTTATGACAATTTCACACAAATGTCTAATAGGATAAAATGATGAAGTGATGACATTTGCGGACCAAAATGCCAAAAGAAATTGGCAATAAAGTTGTACTAAATGTAGGTTTCTGTTTTTCCATGAATAAACACTGATGACGTTGGCTGTAAATGGGTCTATAGGGAGTTTACGCAGTTTACGTAGGTGATGACGACAGGACGTAGGTATGTCATGTATAGTTCTTTAGTGCGCTCGCATAATGCAATGTGGAACCAAAACTAACAGGATCAAATAATGTGAGAAAAACGCTAACCTTGACTCTGACTTTTAGGTGTGAAAACGCCCTTAATCATTTGTCTACTGATAGCTTTATTCAGCTACTGCTTTACATTTTAGAGTTGCTGTCCTGTGGGTTGTACTGTACACAGTGGTGATGAATCCACTGGTGTATTCTCTAAACAGATACAAGGCCAGCATTTTATCCCCTCTGTGAATTGCCACCTTAACATGGAGGAGAAGTTTGCATGTCCTTGGACCCTGGGAGCTGTGTTGTCGGGGGCAATAGCTCCTGGTAGACTCTCCCAATGCAAATTGGTCCCATGTGAGACCCCGGACTAAGAGTGATTCAAGAACCATTATGTGATCCATCTCATCCAGGGAAACTGAATCCCCCTCCTGGAGCCATGCCTGGAAAGGGAGTTAGTGGGAGGCCGGGTCTGGTTGGTAAGTCTACGTGTATGGGCCCAGTACATTTACATGGAACAGAATCCTTCACTTTATCGCATTGGTCTGGGATGTTGTAATGGCGCCTGGTCTTTGTTTGCTGTTGCAGTGTCAGAAGGAGCTGTTTTTTTATTGTGTAATGACCAGACAGGTGCCAGATGTAGGCAAGGTAGTGGTGTAGATTTTCTTAGCTTCAATCTTAAGGTCTTCACGCACCAAGCCCGTTGTTTTCTTATACGATTTTTAATCCGTCATCTGATAAACTATGTTACGCACAGAAACCTTGCACTCTGAGTCCAATGCAATTTATTATTCTATTTCTTTGCAAAAATTTGCAATACGAGACAAAACTAAATTAATTATGTCGGTGAAATCGATAGCGCTCGTCCCAAATGGGGCTAATGAATGAATGACATTAGCAAGAGTCTATTGTGAATCTGCCTGGAGCACAATCACTACTGTCTAATCCTTCGTACATTCTTTATTTTGCGATCATTCCCGATTCCAAGCTGTTCTGCAACAATCTATCTTTAAATTCTGCATGTCTGTATGCTTTTATTTCTTCATGATAAAGTGCTTTTTGCTGGGAGACAAAGTGAATGTTTATCATGCCATTTTGGATGATGACGTTTGCACGGATGGTGGCTCTGAGAGGTCAAACCCTCTTTTGCCAATTGACAGATGCGGATAAAACCCATTTTATTCGAACAAACTAGTCAAACCTGTTCCAAAAACTTAAAGACAGACGGACTTGGTGTGCAAATGCCTTTTAAGCGGAGTGAAGCTGCCCCTCTCCTTGCTCGGTTGTGCTGTGTCTGCTTTCATATCATGTTGTGTTCAAAGGCAAACATGAAGCTAGCCTGCATCACTGGACTTTGGATTTTGAGAGGTCTGAAGGGTTCCATTAGGCATCTTGGGGCAAATAGTGATTTGTTATCTGTTATTGTTGGTTACAACATCTTATTTCATGTTTTGTAGTGGCTTGCAATATATTCTGTCATGCTTATGTGAGCTGTGGCATGCTACATTGTGTTCTGAGGAAGCTATTTTTTATCTTTATGACTGTAGGCTCAGTGTTCAAGTGCTCAATTCAACTGGGGATGCAAAATGGCAGCAGTGGAAACATCCCATTGAACAGGAGAAACACCTTATTCCTGTTTCTTTCTGCTTTCAAATGGTCATTAATTGACGCCATGCTACTTCTTATTACCCCCAGCGGTACTTTTGATATTTCACAGTATAATTCAAGGTATATGAGGTTATCTATTTTAATAATCTGATCAAATGTCTCTTGGCAGCCATATTGAATATCCTCAAGGAATCTATTTGATATGTGCTCAGAGTCCATATCTGTTACATCATCTTGACTGCTGTAGCGAGATATTAGAAATCCATACACTCAAAATATGATGTATGACTCGGCAGCCGTGGAATTGACTGGGGCTTCGGTGTGTTGCAGCACATTTTCTTTTCTGGGGGAGGAGAAAAGAAAGGAGAAAAAAGTCACAGGTTACAAAATCAAGAATAATTTGCCCATTCGGTATAGTGGAAAAGGTCAGGCCCATAAGGCAGCTTAAAAAGGAGGCTATTAGTCTTGATGAGGACAGATAACATGTATTCGTGGGCCACATGTGGCAGCTAAGTGGCTCAGATGGCTGTGATATGCCATGGCCGAAGGCAATTTGGCCAAATTTTCACCATGTATGTGTCACCATATTACTTTCACAGTTGGGGGAATTTCTGACATTTATTATTTAAGTAAATTACCCAGATAGGATCACACGGCAGAGGACCATGGTTACAAGTGGGTGACGTTTGGGTAACGTTCAAAGTCCATACCTCAACTTACTCTGGCTGTTTTGTTAGATTTTTTTCAGCCCTAAATAGAATCCATCTGTAACCAGGAGGTTGTTATTTTCCAGAATAATTATCAACCTGGTTGAGAGAGAGGATAATTGTTAGGAATGATGCAGATTTAAATAGAGAAATATGGAAAAAGAGGAATGATGTGAAAAAAGGAGACAAAGAGATTACGTTTCTCATAGCTGTTGAGACCATTGACAAATTTAGACTTTGTATTTCGAGACAGGCGTTATTGTTTTTTTAAGAAATGTTTATGCGTACATTCGGCCCTGATATTTGCTAATTGATTTAAAATCCATGTATGGGTGTCATAGGCCTTTGTATATTACATTTTTAATCACTGGTGTATCCATACAAAAACTTATATCATAATAAAAGACAAATTATTTATTCATTTATTTCTTACAAATGTATTCATTTTGTGTCATGACATGGATTTCTTTTTTAAGAAGTTAAATGGTAATAATGTAATCAGTATAATGATTTTAAATACTACAATCTTCATACTGTTTTCTTTTCCTCGTCTCAGAGCCACTACACTCTTATGATCCTGAGATCATCTTGTGCTAAATATATCTTATATATATTTTATTTATTTAGAATATTAAAATATTTTTTCACATTCCAATTACAATGTCTAAATATTAAAGGGTATACTTACATTATTATACTATTACATTATCATTATATCAGTGTCAGAAAATGGTCTTAAAATGAAAATGATATCTTTCATCGCAATTATTTCTGGGACAATATATTGTCCAACAAAATGAGTTAGAATTGGCTATATGTATCGGCCCAACATATATCGTGCATCCCTACTTTGCACATCTCCAAACAAGGATAAAAAAACATTACCAGAAGTTATGCTCTCAAATAGCGTAGTCAAATTTAGACGCGGGCTTGTGTTTATCAAAAACTTTTATCATCTTGACCAACTGTGAAGTAGGTGTATTTTAAATCCATTTTCATATCTGTGTGTCCACATTCTCCATGACTCGGTGTGTGTGTGTGTGCAGTTTGAGCAAAGTGTGTGTAAAATGGTGTAAAATAGTGACTCTGTACATCCCTGTTTTACTGCCCGTCCCTAGACAGACATTTGCGGAGGCCGTCCAGTAACTGCTGCATATGCCATCCTAATCTGTTTCCCCTGCTGTGCCAGGTGTGCGGGCAGCATGCACTTCTGCAAGGACACCCAACTATGCGGAAACTCTGCACTTAAGGCAAAGCTAGGGGACAGTAGCGGCGTAAATCCTCTTGTAATTGTGTTGTAAACAGAGATGGAACAATAAAGCTTTGTTTTGATGTATGCTGCAACAGAGTGGGAGGCTTAATCTAAGACAAATCGCTTCCTACTCGGCCATTGGCAGCCTTCTCTACACTCTACTTGTCATTGTATGTGGAAGTGATTGAACGCTGGTAATGTTGGTTGCCAAGTGACAGATTGGTCCACAGGACCCTCTATCAGCTGTCCATGGTGACTAACCATCTGGTAATTTGGTACGAAAGAGACTGTTGGTGTTTGGATAGTAACCCGTCATTTAAGAGAATGTCACCGTGTTGTTTGTTTGCTGGTTTGTTTCTGTTTGTCAGCAGGATTATGGAAAAACTACAGTCAATTATTAGAACACCTACCTTATTGAAGACCATCAGATAGTCCATGGAGGATTTATACTCACTAGGGATGTACTAATCTGTTTTTTATCCCCAATGCCCATTAGAGTCCTGTAATATTGAGTCTACTAATACCCTCCCCCCCTTAAAGCTGGCCTACATTAAAATGAGTGAAGCAGTTTCAATATTTTGTTTGATAGATGAATATCTCTGCATTGAGAAAATAACAGCAGCTTTCATTTGTTTGTTTACTATAATGTTTTGCATAGTGCTTTATAGTGTATTGTATAATATCCGTGGGAGGACGGTCATTCTGAATCAGTTGAGGAAGGAAGGATTTTGGCAGCCACTCTATCATCGTTTTTCAACAATCGACATGGGACACCCCTAATACTTACTGTTTTTGCACTTTTTTTGCTTCTTGTCAGTTTCCTGCTTCCAGAATTCAAACTGGCATTTAAAGTTGCATGCAGTATACCTCACTGCACAAGAGTGTGTAGTTATTCTAAAATGATAATGCCAATTTAAAGTAATGCCTAAGTAATGCCCATTGCTAGGCATTTACATTTACTTTTTTTCACTACATTGAAGTGTACTTCAGAAAGTACGTGGATTGGAACACTCTGATAGTCAAAAATATTGTGGGATGGAGTAGTGTGTAGGCGTTACGCTTTTCTTTACTGAAACTGTTCTGATAACCTCGCACCTATGCGACGTGCGTAAAAAATAATCTTCTTTAACTGAAAATGAATCCCACCATAGATTTGTCATCACATGTCCCTGTGTCTGCATTTGAACTATAAAAAGACTTATCTTTCAAAATTCTCTGATTCTGTTACGTGTTACAAATCCACTGTCTACCTGTGCAAAATTATCTCGTTCCTTCTAAGTGGCTACATTTCACACAAGTCCATTGAGAATGCTCAGTAGTAATCTAATATTCACCTGAACTCCAGACAGAACTATCTTCAGACGTTTCAGAGAAACCAATCATGTATTCCTTCTGTCTGCCTTCACTAGCTGGAAGGCAAAGGAGGGGAGGGCATCTTGTTTGAGCTCCCTCTGCGCTGACCTGTTGCCATATCTCCCGTTGCACCGAGGGAGATAAAGGCGTCCAATGTGTTCTGCCCCGGCCTGATAGATCCCCGGCTCTGATCACCACTTGTGCGCCTGTATTTGTCCAACATTGTGTCTCTTTATTTTGCTGTCATGCCTTCTGAAGTGGCCAAACAGTTTCCCAGTGTTAACAAGAGAGAACACTGAATTCTTTGTTGTTGTGTTCTTCAGCTTATCTGACACATCCGTAACAAATGGCCCCACTCCTCTATGAGATAATGCTCCAATTTGATCTGGCCAAGGCTGAGTCTTTGGCTGGTGTGTAGTGTTGGAAACACACAAATATGCATTTTTCCAACAAACATGCATACAAACACAGTTTCTCTGGCACACAATGGTGCTTATAGTCCTTTGAATACCTGCGTCCTTCATGCTTCTGCTGGCATGTAACTTAAGCTTCCAGTTGTATTCAGACTGAGTCTGTGGGGAGAGACATTCAGACTGAAAGGTAGAACGTTACACTTGAGAATCATAATCCATAGATCTATTCAAGGCTGATTGTATATGAACTGAAATGTTGTGCCTTGCTGTTTTTTTACAGTTGTAAAAGCCTGTATTTGATTTAATATCCTTTTATGGGTGGGCACCAGAGTCCTAGAGACATTTTTGATGGGCATGTGGAGTTGGAGTTGACCGAAAGAGAAAAGGAAGGAGTGGAAGAAGTAAGGACATAAAAAAGGGTAAAATTGTTCAAAAAGGAAAGACAATGTTTTCTCATCCTGATTATGGAGTGACAGTTTAATATCTCCCCATTTTTCTTTAATTAAAACATTTTGAATGAAGGGAAATGGGGATTTTGTGGAGCAGCTGGTAATTAATTTAATCATTAGAGATATCAAAGTGCATCCGTGGCCTCTGTTTCTTCTTGGGACCAGTAAGAGCCAGATGCACAATACAAGACGAGATTACTAAGCAAAAACAAACGCAGCTGTGCTTTGCCAAATTTTCTAAAATATTTCCTCTGAGACATCACTTTAACATTACATAACCACTTCTTCCCAAGGGCTGTCAACTTGACTCAACAAGCTTTTCCAAGAATCAACCGATATCAACCTTGCCCGCATAAACTCCCAATCATCTACTTCTGTGGTGCAGACTGGAAGCCCAATATTCAATTTATCTCAGTCTATTCACACTCAGAGAGTAATGTCTCTGCTCCTCAATGCTCATAAGACTTGTTTCATACATGCCATTGACAGAGTATAATGTATTTTAGATTTTAAAGGTGTTAAATTAGAAATTCAGCTCATATGTTTTTCCTCCACACGGCTGTCAACATGGCGACGGTGCTAACAACACTAACAGTGGAAACAATGGCAACAGTGCTGACAGAGATAACAGTCAGTACAAGACAATAATGCAATTAACTGTCACACTTTAGAAACTGAAATCAACCACAAACAGTAGCTTGTGTCATTGTTAAGGAATACAACAATACCTCATCAAACAAAAGGCACCACATTGAAAGTCTTCATACATCCATGAAACATTCATGGCAACGGATAAATCAAAAGCAATTAGCTGAGGAATAAATGAGTAGTTTTTTATCGTTGCAAAGACAAGGCTTTTAGCATAAAGCCAGATTGATTTGCCTTGCTAAATGTAGCGAATGGGCTACATGTAGTTAAGATTTTGCTGTCAAACTGCAACGTTGAACACGAGGACAAAGGAGCCCATTTATGTTTCAGGTATCATAAAGCATCAGTGAAAGCACCTGTAAAGCATCAATCAACAACTATCCATTACCTGGTGACTATGGAGAGTGACTGCCCTGTGTGGTATCAGATGTCCATCCCTGTTGACATATCCTTGATGAAAATGCATTAGTCTAAATGTACTTCAACGGCTTGCACTTCTTGCATCATATATCTCCAGTCATCGCTGGTGCAATGTCACATGGAAATGCATGTATTTATACATATATGAAATACATGATATAATAATGTGTTAATGCAAATTCGTTTAAATGCCACTCATTTCTTTAACGCATTAACAAAATTGATCTTTCAGAGGGCTCAGTTTTAAAGCTACAGTGAAGATCCTGGTATCATATGAAACTAGAAAATCAAACAAATCCATTGCTACCAATGATGGTATACTGGCTTGTCGCCAAGGAGACTAAATAACGCTCCAAACCTACGCTAAATATTACGCGAATCGATTGACAGCCCTTTGAAAACGCATTCAACCTTTTTAGAACACTGATAAACTGATATCTAACATCTCACTTAATAAATAACAGCAGTAATTTGAGATAGATGGAAAATATTCTGAAATGATGTAATGCGTATAATGTCTCAATCCTAATGACATATGTTCCATATTATTAAATCTGTTTACAAATGCAGCCATCTGAGCGAGAGAGCTGAGCTCCTTCACTTCCTATCAGCGGCGTGAAGCCCATCTATAGATGTGGAAGAAACACATGTGCATAATAAGGTGATTCAGAGCCTCTCTTCCCCTTTTCAAGTTACTGGAGGGAAGCTAATGGGCTCTATTCAAATTAGAGTTGGCATTTGGTTCTTCTCGGTGGACCTGAAAGGTGAGGTGAGGAGGTCAAGAGGAGGGACAGCCATTATCATGACTCATATGAAGGCCACATCTATATCCATGTTCTTCTTTGGCCTTGAGGGTGGGGAGAGAACTTAGAGACCATAAAAGGATCAAGGAGTCATTGAAGGAAAGAAATGAGAGTAACAACATGTAGGGAAAATGAGAGAAAGAGCGAGAGTGTGTTGGAAAGAAAATGAGAAACAGAAGGGCATAAACACGAGGAAAGAAGGGGAGGCGTTGCTCTGTCCTTGCTATTAGTCAGTCCGTCACAGCTCCCTGGCTTTATGGAGAGTTTCCTGTCATGGTGCTGCTTTTTAATTGACATTAAAATGCACTGACCAGTGTGTCAGTGCTCCCCCTCTCCCTCGCTCTACACCCCCACTCGTCTTTTCACTTTCTATCTCTTTAACTCTCCGCTCTTGACTGACGTGGGCTGTCATTTACATACAGTGTGGCGTGACAGAAATGGCACCCTTACCTCACATCTCACCAGCAGCTGTGACGGCCAGCAGTTCCTTCCCGTCAGAACGCTTTCTGCTTGTAAAACATCGCTGCTGTATTCTGCCTATCTGTACAAGCACCGGCTTCTGTGTGTCAATGTCATATTTCATGGCCTTGTCATGTGTAGAAAAAAAACACGTCCTCTTGCCAAGACGAATAGCGCAGCGCTCCCGTAGGAATGCGAAGCTGGCTCCCACGGGTGCAGCGGAGCTTTCAGATGTTATAAAAGGGGAGGAGATGGAGACTAATGCCTTTGAGGTCAAAGGAATGCAGATCTATGAAGCAGAAAGTGTGCACTATTAAGGCAGAGAGAGCGCTTGGTGGAGATGATGGGAGCGTATTGTGTGGAAATATTTCTTGGCTGATAAATCAAAGTAAAGTAATTTTTTTTAAGTAGTAGCATGCGGGATCTGTTTTTCCTCTCCGTATATGATGTAGTGACAGTTGAGACAGTTGAGTTGACTTTCCAAAATCCTTATTTATTTTTTTGCAGCACATTTTTTTGCATCACTTTTCACAACAGTTGCACAGTGGCTGGTAGTGAGCTGTAGAGGCATTCACACGTGAAGTCTTTCTGATATGATCTGAATCACATTTGAGGATTACCTGCCCAAACCCTACAGGCATATTAGTAGAGATGTTCCGATACCATTTTTTGCCATCCCGATACCTGAACTTGCGGTACGAGGGCGATAGCGAGTACCGATTCGATACCAGCGTGATAAAAAGTATATATATGACAGTCAAGCAGGGAGCCCCATCCCTACCCGCAGGGGGAGAGGGCACAGCGAGCAATAAGCAGTGAGGTCTGGGTGAAGGGTGTTGTAAAGCACCACCTTCACCCCCAGACTTTGCATGCCAACCTAGAGCCGGTCGCGGCGCCGGGGAGAGTTCCCACAAGAGGATCCTCCCACAGCGAACGGCCGTCCTTGACCCGCTCAGCACACCGCTGTTAAGGAAAGGAGTGCGCTGAATAACCCAAGACAAAACATGAGCGTCTTTGTGAAACAGAATGCGGCACAATAATAGTTTTATGTCAATTATCTTGTTTTCATAGTTGTTGGAAGTCAAAATTGTAATTGAAATTTGATTAATTGCACAGCCCTAAAGCATATATATCAGACCTGATGTGAAACGGAGCCAAGAATAGTGAGACCCAGTCTGAGATAGACCTGAGGAGAATTGGACCCAATCCAAAATGTGGTGGAGCCAAAAAGACCCAAACAAAGAGAACACCAACACTGTCAGCAGCATGATGCCTCAACAGTTGGGCTTGGATCCACTCAGGTATCATACCTACCTGGACCTGATGATAATATAATCTTTATTCATTTAATTGGAAATTGGCTAAACCCAGAAAATACAGTTCTTATTTATGAAAATTTCAGAAAAGGAACATTTTAAAGCTTGTCCCTAGATGTATAAAATATGAGCTAAGGTGTATTAGATGCTATCATCACATCAGTTTTGCTTTTAAGGAGTATTTTCCATGTTGGTGGCAGATACAAAAGTTCACATGCTTGTAAGTATGAGCGACTGTGTGTGTGTGCAACACCGGCACGTCTCTGTATAAAATGTGGCTTAGTGGTACACACAGTTCTTTGTGAAACATGTTTAGTAGTTTGAGCAGTTTGAGCAGAGAACAGCCTCACCTCAGCATTTTGCCTTCCGTTCTTTTCTGCTCCACTTCTTCAGATCAATGAAATGACAGACTGCTGAGAGAGGACCGAGTTCCTCTGCTGTAGTAGTGTCTGTGTGGGAGTCAGATAATGTGTGTCTATGTGTTAAAATTATGCATTTGTATGCGTTTGTTCATGTGTGCGTGCCTAGGCATAATATCATCCTGAGTGTGTTAATGTCAGGCGTCAACCTCCGGTTCTGAAAAGTGAAGCCAATGCTGAAGTGCCTTAAACTTGCATTCTTTCTAACAGCCAGCAGGGGGCGACTCCTCTGTTTGCAAAAAGAAGTCTGATTGTATAGAAGTCTGTGAGAAGATGAGCCTACTTCTCACTTGATTTATTACCTCAGTAAACATTGTAAACATGAGTTTATGGTCTCAATCACCAGTTTCAAGTCTTCTTTAATACAGCATGATGTTCATATAGTAAATTATAGTCCCATTTAGAGTCAAATAGACCGCGTTTTCCGTGTTTTCATTATACAACTTTAACTCTTTCACAGTGTGTTTTCAGTTCATGAAAGTTACAGTAATTGTACCATTTTGGTCACCTAAAATTATCTTATTCAGCGCTCGGTTGCACTTAGCTCCACCCTCTTGTGTCACTTCTGGTTGCAAAAAACCAAGATGGCGATGGCCAAAATGCCGAACTCGAGGCTTCAAAACGGCAGTCGAAAAAACAATGGGTGACGTCACGGCAACTATGTCCACTTCTTATATACATGTCTATGATGTTAGTGTGTGATTGCATGTGCGGTGTGTGTTTAAGGCTTTTGTATAAGTGTGTGTTTGCATATATGAGTTTATGCGTTTGACAAAGTGCCTGAGTGTGTATTTTGTGTGTGTGACCAATCTCTTCACACACACATCCAGAACAGCAACAACTCTGAGCAGTCAGAAGGTACACGGGTTGGCGAGTGGTGTGTGTAGAGGTCAGTTAGTTAGTGGAGTTACTTGATGGATAGTCACCAGTTGACAGAGAGAGCAGGAGGAAGATGGATAGAGGGGAGGACAGAAAGAGACAGATGGGCTATTAGAGACAGATAAAAGAGGAGAGACAGATAAATATAAAGTAATAAAGAGCAAGATGACACACATGGAGAGAGAAGGAGGCGTTGAGTGTGTGGGTGTCGTACTGTGCAGCCAGCGTGCCAAAGCCGCTTCAAGGACACACTCCCCCTTCTGGTCTTCCTCCCAGTGGCAGAGATGTTTCTGGATCTAAAGTTCAGAAGTTCATGTCCTCCAAGACTGCTGCTGCCCCGCTCTGCTTTGTCCTCTGTCCATGACTGGTGTGAGCCACAACCCCGTCCCAGTCCGTCAACTAACAGACACATCCACAAGAAAGATGCATTCACATACATAAAAACATACACAGCATGCAAATGCACCATTATCTGTATTCATGCAGTAACAGGATACAGAAACCTTCCTCACTCTCCAAATTGTTTCCCACCAGATTTCCTGGTCTCATGATGCTGCTGCAGTCTTAAGCCAGAAAACAGAGACATATTCTGCCAATTAGCTCCCCTCGCTCTTAATAGTGATGATGACAACGATGATGGCCGTGGCTGAGCGTTGATTAAGACTAACTTCATCTGCAGCTGTGCCTCACAACACACACGTGAGTCGGAGATGACGGATGCATGCCTCAGAAAGTGTTTAAAACCTTCAATCTCTACTGTATTTTTAAGATGTCTGTGTGAAATTTGGAGAGGTGCTGGATAATATCTTTATAATTACAATGATGGAAAACATTCCTGGCACGACCTGGATGCTTTTTCAAGATTTCAAAAAGTTACTTTTCAAACAGGCAAAACACTTTGTTTCATTTGAAAAACAAACACGAGATCACTTCACTTTCACACCCGTAGCTTGGAGTGTTATTAGTCGAGACCAGAACTCTACTTCATGTGTTTCTGGGGGGTTTCTGCGTTTCGTTCACTTTTTTAATGAGGAACTGATGAAATACACAGAGGACACAAACGCAACACTCCGCTGTTTTTCATTTTCTGATTGATCGGGGGAATATCTTCACACTCGCATGCTCAGGTGCAGACGCGTTACCAAATGCACATAAATAAACATGTTGATTATACACATTGATTTTAAGATCGCTTTCTTAACAGTTCACAATCTAGTTTTATTCAGCACGTGAACTGCACCAGAGCTTGGAACTGAACCCATCTTTTCATGCACATCTTGGTTCGGTTGTCTAGTTCGCTCCAAAGTTTAAATGACAACTTTCATGCCAGTCTAAACAAACCAAACTGAACGGGGAAGCGGAACTCAACCTGCCGTGACAGGAGGAGTGCTTTAATCTCTCGGGTAGTAGGCAGCACGGACTCATGTCATTAAAGCAGACTGCACAATTTCTCCGTCACACACTCAGAGGCTTCCCCCAAACACGTTTTTTTGAACAAAATTGTGTCATGATCAGTCCATTAGTGCTGTTTTTACACCTTGTGTGGATGGCGCACACAGGCCTCTGTCGGCGTGTGTGTGCGAGTGTAGACGTACCTTGAAGTGACGTTGGCGGGCCCTCTCTCCCTAAACGGCGGCGCTTTGATCCTGCTATCTCTGCAGTGCCCGGCTGCAAGCTTGTGCGTAATGTAGCCTGTGACGGCTTCCTCTCAACCCTTTCGGCCTGAGCACTGCATCGGTTGTGCTCCGACATAAGCAATGGCGGCTAGGGCTCTGGCTTGGCTCGTCTCCATGACAGAACTCAGGAAGGACTCAGCCAGACATTAATCTGTTCTCGGCTGAGATGGACAGCATAGCGCTGCAACACGTGTCTTTCAGTTCAACTAAAGGTATTCATTTTTAAGGATTCTGTTATTCTAAACTATTGTTTATGAATGTTTATTAACCTGAGAGGTTAAAAAGAGATAAAAAAATCGGAATCCCAAAATTAAAAACCGAATACCTACCCAACGAACGAATAACCAAATGGTCGAATAATCGGATCCAGCCCTACTAACTAGTCTTCAGGAAGTTATCCTGGAAGCAACTGAGACTGTAAAGAGCTAAGTTCTGACACTATTGACATATGAGGAGATGGTGTCTTTGTTATTTGACTAATTCAATTCAGTTTTAACTGTAGAAACTGCTCCATTCGGGAATTTCTGAACTGCCTTGGTAGAAACTGAAACTCATATCGGCAAAAAGAATAGTCATAATCCCTCTTCCATATCTCCTCAACTCATTCTAACACTCTACTTGAAAGAAAAAAAAAAACCTTTTCCTCTCTCTTATTGCACTTATTTTTTTACCTTTCACTAAGAATTATCTGTGTAGCCAGTATTGGCTGTTTGTAGTGTTGTTGATCCTAGATAATTTATTCCTCTGCTGCTCTCATCGCAAGTCGCTCCGGATAAGAGTGACAGCTAAATGCCTAAAATGTAAACACCGTATGGTTAGCTTGAGTAGTTTCCAGCTTCCAGATATGCCAGCTGCTATTGAAGATGGCAGATAATGATACGGGCAAGTGCTTTTTCAGCCACGGAGAGGAAAGGAAAACCTGCTGCAGCTTCCACAGTCGGGCTTATTACACTTGCAAATGGTTTCTTTTAGTGAGTGATCATGAATGAATTATGTGACTGTTACATACATATTATACAATATCTGCTGTAGTGCTGAAAGGAGTAGTCGATCAATAGCAGAATTAATCAACAACAATTTTAGTATTTGAATTATTGATTCATCATTTTTACCTTTGAGATCTTGCAGTTGGCATTTGTGCATTTGATTAGTTTTCACAACTTTTCCTTGTACTTTACTTAATGAACTCTTGAATGAATTGAACACAGGTTCAATTCTAGTACAGTCTTGGTCTTGGAAAGGGACTCCATTTGGTCTCAGTCTTAGTCTTGATGTATTTCGACCGCCTTTAGACCCCCGTCAGGCTTTCAGCTCCAATCGAGAACTTGACGTGAACTCGACCAAACCGATCTTGACTACGGCTCTGTACAGTCTGTGCTGTTTCTCTCTGGGGACTGGAGGCTGATTTCATAGCGCTGCGGAGGCTGTGTTTTGTTGATGTCAGCACATAATTGGGTTTGTGCAACAATCTGTGTCACTTGGTGGCTGGCATACACACTCTGACGGCCGCATTGTTTTGAGGTTTGAGCACCCAAGCCTGTAAAAGTAATAATATGTGACATTTTCACATAAATTAATTCCTGTTTTGCTCCCCTCTGTCACCTATTGATAAAACACGGTGGTGATTGAACCTATAGCCAGCTCTTCAAAGGTTTTCACATTTGCTGTTCTGAATAGAAAACTTGTTTTTTTTAGTTTTCCTCAGGAAAAATCTTTTGGCCTGCAGAAAGTGGTTCATTTCCACTTTCTATATTTTGATTTTTAATCAAGATACAAAATATACTACATACTTCATTCATATGAATAAGAACTTTCAGTAATTTTCATCTCGTTCATCTCACGTTTTTGTTGGAAGAAGAGCAGTAAAAGGCCTTGGACTTCTCTTCTATTGCATCCTTTTCTTTATCGCCTCTCTATGTGTCCACATATCTACCATCCTGTTTTCCCCTGTCGCAAAGACGCCGCCGCTTGTCCGTCCTCTCCTTCCCAGGTATTGCTTCATTTGAATTTTGTTCAGAACAGTGAGGACAGAGATAAGCGACGATAATATGCCTTGATAATGGGCGATTCTGAATTTTGCTGAGTAAAACCAAGGTGACATTCAGACTCTGTGGTTTGAATAGTGGGACTAAAATGAAGTTATGCATTATTATCATAAAGAAGTAAATTTATTCTTGTTTGGTGCTATATAACAATCTCCCTCAGTGCTGGAAACAATCGATTTAGATTTCTGGCTCACACTGCAGTTTGGGGGCTTCCAGCCTTCTTAGTGGCCACACTGTAGCTTAAGAATGAAACGGGATACAAATGTTAATATGGTATATAGAAATGTATGATATATCAACATATCCTCATACAACGCTTCATACTCCTCATTTTTTGGTGCGCTTTCCTATGAATATCCAGCAACACGTGCCAATTTCTGCTTGTTACAGTCTTTAACTTCAACCAGAGCAAAAATCTTATGGATTATGACTTTAATGTTACAAGAATTAATACCAATATAGTACCAACTTGTAGTAGGTGTGCTTGCTTATCCTTCCCACCTCATCATCATCTTCTTATATTTTAATAAATAGAGGAGAAAATAAGGCATTTGTAACGCCTTCAGCAGAAAGTAAACTCAAAATTTAATTGTATCCTCTTCTTCTACTACTTATTTATGATCGTACCGTCTCTCCCATCCCACCTTTTTCCCATAATTCTCTTCTTTTCTCTCTTCCCTCAACCTCCCACTCTGCACTGTTGTCAACACCCAACCAGAAGAGGTGCTACTCGATAATGAGTCCTGCTTGCCCCTTCCTGCCATCCTTGCTCCACATCACCCAAAATTATTTTCACCTTTACTATACCTTATGTCATCCCATGGTCTTGGTGGTGGTGCAAATAGTTGTAATAATGATGTCTGTGTTTTATGTCCACATGATATAGTTGATTGCCTGTGAGAGCTATAATAAATTGGGAACATGTACAAACAAGAAATCACAAACTGTACATGACAAGATGAATTGTTCAGCTAATTTAGTGTAAAACGTGTTGCCTGATGACCTTTTTTTTTTTTTCAGCATGTTAGAGTTGTCACACTGAGAGAAGATTTTCACATGCTAATTGGCCTCAGTGGAATACCCATTTTTATATTTACATTGTAGAAAGGTGAGAATGAGTACAACTACACATCGTAGCCTTCAGTGGGTTTATCAGTTTGCTTGATTGGAGTGGTAAATGTGCCTTAAAACTAAAATAATTGGCTACACTGGGCTCAAAAGTTTAAAAAGTCTCTGTGGGATAATTACTGCAAGTGACACTTTTCACATTGATTTGATTATTGTTAAAGGTTCCCAGTGTAGGTTTTGATCTCTAGTAGCGCTGTAGTGTGTAACTGTTTTTTTACGAGTGGTTCCCTGTTTGGGGGTATAGGGAAAAATCGATACAGCATAGTATCGCAATATTTTTCATGGCAATATTATATCGTTAAATATACGACAAGTATCGATCTTTTATTTGATAAACTTTTAACCTCTTAACAATCAGATGACATAGCCATTTTCAAAGGGGTCCCTTGACCTCCGACCTCAAGATGTAAGAAGGAAAACTCTGAGATGAACAGAGTGAAAACTGTATTTTATTAGATACAACAGATTTGCAGTTACGCCCGAGTGTGATGCAATACATAGGTGGTAGTTACAAGCCAAAATATGCTAGATACAGTACGCCAGCAAAGACGGGGAAGAGGAAGACTGCTAAGTAAACAATGCTGCATTTAGAATACTTTTTAAAAAAATCGGCTTTTTCAAATGTTTTACGAGGAAGAAGGAAATGCATTCAACACATTTTTTTTTTAGATCTCAAGGATACACGCAATGTGGTTCGGTGAGTAACAGCCCAGTTATAGAACCCATAATTTATCCCAGGTTGTTGGACTCGGATGTAAATACTCCTACCTGCCATCCCATCCTCTACATCTTCACTTTCTTCTGCGGTATTGGACACTTTATCAAACTACAACCTCTTTTTCTAGGTGCCTACTCAAAAAAAAAACGTTTTTTTGTGGTGGGGAATGATTTCTCTCCCACAGTTTATGCATAATATTTGCATTTTAAGACCATACTCATTGTTTTCCCAAAATATTACGAGACAGACCGGGCTATCTAATCACAGTGAAACCACACGGAAGTAATTGCTCACACAGCCGTAAACTTAATGGAGGTGTACCACAAAGGGATAAAATCATTATCTTTTCTGTCATGTAAATGCAATCTTGAAGCCAGTAAACTTCAGTGGGAGGACAGAGAAACATTGTGTGGTGTAGGAAACCAGCATACAAAAGGGCACAGCTAATAGGCAGAGCAAAGTTGTGGAGTACACCGCCCACCTGTTCCCATTCACACAATATTATCTTTCAGCCATATGTGATACAAATCTCTAAATCCCTTTTTGTTGGCCTTTGACAATGACAGCCATGCGGACCTTTACATGTTTATTTGTCTCCACCGTTGCAAAGTCAATGTGACAGGCCTTTCTCCATGGGGATGTGACTGACAGGGAAGTGATCCGTTTCATAGCTCGGCTCCTCCACGGCTCTCTTATGGCACATCATCACAGCGTATTGACCTGTTTGTTCCAAGTGGTTTTAAAGGATCAGGCTTTTGATATTCTGTATTTTTCTTCATGTCGATAAATCTCATGAAAAGACTGCATGAATTGATCCTACTTAGAATTATTGCCTGTGTATCTAAAGCCTGATGTAGCTTATTTTTCAGTGCTTTAAGGCCCAGATCAAAGAACTAGCGGCGATGAAGGCTGACTGTTGCGTCGCCTTCACGTTGCCTTTGTCTTGGCCAACAAGTTGCATTTGAACACACCGCAAAGACTTCAGCTGCCGGCCATCTACCACGTATGTTCTGTGCCTGCGTGAGGTTGAAATAACTCTCCACATCAGCAGGTCGCGGTAGTCTGTATTCGTCACAGGGAAACCGGAAGACCGAGGACTGCGGATAAACAAGCCGTTGTTTAGATGCGAACATAAAACAAAGCGCTGTGAAAATATCCGTGTGTTGGAATGATCAGATGAGATGAAAAATGAGAAGAGCCTTCTGTGTCTTTCCTCTCGACTTTACTCGTTGGCTTGCTCTCCTCACTTCCGTTTCTCTTGTTGTGCACTGATTCGCTTAAGCTGAACAGCCAATCAGAGGGATTTCTCTCACCAACGACCTCCGCCTGGAGGCAGAAATGAAAAAATGATGTGAATTTGAACATAACTCTTCTAGTGCTATTAACAAAGTTCACTGTAACTAATAATTTAAATACCTTAATGAGTAAATTATCTGCTCTATAAAGGGCTGATGAAAAGCACAGCTTCCGTCCAACACAGCAGGGCTCATTGAGGCTTATAACACTTGAACAAGAGTGACTTAATGTTGAATATAAACGTATTCATGTTGCTGAGCACAATGGGGAATTATTGGCAGTTTCCCTGCAAAGTTACCTGATGCTTTAATTGTGCATATTTGTTCTGGCTTTACACAGTACTTTGAGGACCTCTTCCATACAAATTAAGTAAATTTAAACATGTGACATGTGAATGATGAAACAACAGCATGTCTGCCTGTAAATATGATGCATTTCTGTCTTATCAAAGCTTTTCAAAGGGGTTTAGTGTTGATCCAGATGGTTTCTGATATGGATGCTTCAATAACTGTTTTATACCGCTGGGGCTGGGATTTGTCATATGATATGCCTTTTGACAATGCAGCCAGGAAAATTTTAAAATGAACCTTAATCCCTTGTCAATTCCTCTTGATAGTCAAAACGATTTGCCTTTATGGGATGTTTTTTTTCCCGTCGTGTAACAAAACAAGCTGCAGAACGGCAGGAGAAATTCTTTCTGTATAATCCTCTGATACACACCAGCCCACACACACTCTCACTCACTCACTCTCTGAGTTTGTCCTGGAGGCACACACACAAACACACACTTAAGTATATACACACAGTCATCATGACTTTCTATCTGAGGCAGTCCTGCAGGTATTCCCTATCAGTTGATAAGTGTGAGCAGTTGTGTGCTGACCAAGCAGACCCCCTGCACGCCTGCAGCCTACAGAGAGAAAGTGTTTAGTCCACTGACCTCCCATACATCACTGAGTGGCCAGTATCTGAGTGAGCACAGACAGGAAGCTGTGTGTTTGTGTGTGTGCGTGAGTTTGAGTCTGAGTGAGTCGGTGTAGATATCTGTGTGGTCACTGTAAAGGGAATGCTGAGCAAGAAATACCGAGATTCTACTTGTGTGTGAGCAGGAAAGAGTGTGCTTTAGGTTGTGTGTTACTATGTGTGTGTGTGTGTTCTTGTGCTGTTATCGTTGTGACACAGTATTAGGTTTTTGAAGTGAGGGCAGTTTTGTGAATAAGGCTTTGGTCAGCCCTAAAAGAACAAACAGGATGGAATTTTAGGTTAGGCTGAGGGTTCACAGGAAAAACATTTTTTCACCACTTTGTTTATTGTGATTTTTTTTTAACAAGTGGCATAACACTGCACGAAACATTCAACGACATATTGTGTACAAGAAAGAAAAAAAAGACAAGAAAAAACAAACGGAACACAGCGACAACTAAAAACAATACAAATAAAAAATAAAGATTTTTTTTTTAAATGAAATTGTAATAAATAAATAAAAAATAACATGCAACAGTAATAATTAAAAATAAATAATGACCCATTACCTCCCTGTTCATAGCTAGCCATTCATCACTCAAACATCCCTCAGCCTCGTGTAATGCTTCAGACATGTATTCATGTTCTATGAAGTAAATATAAGGTTCCCAGATAGTATCAAAGGCCTCCCTTTTACCTTTAGAAATGATCTCCATTGAGGAGATCAGGAAGAGAGTGTGGTCTGCTTATGTTTTCCAAGATACAGTTATGAGACGATTTGCATGAAGGAAGCACATGCTAATTAAAGCTTGCTTAGTTTGGGTATGAAAGGATTAGTTGGATAATTTCCTAGTATAAACAATGTAAGACATGTAATTAATTGTATGCCTATCATCCAACTTACTGCAAGTGATGCCTCACACCAAAACCCTCTTATCTCCTCACAATCCAAAAGGCAGCGAAACAGCGTCCATTTCTCCTGTACCACACTTAATCAAATCATAACAGAAGTGGTAGTGACCTGTCAATCACAAGGTAGCCACGCCCTAAAGCATACCCCGCTTAATATTCTATTTGACTATAAATGGGACCATAATTTACTAAATGAACATCATGTTGTATTGAAGAGGACGTGAAAATAGCGATTGAGACCATAAACTCATGTTCACAATGTTTACAAGTGAGAAGTAGTTTCATTTTCTCATAGACTTCTATACAGTCAGACTTCTTTTTGCAACCAGAGGAGTCGCCCCCTGCTGGCTAATAGAAAGAATGCAAGTTTAAGACACTTCAGCTTTGGCTTCACTGCCCACTGATCTCAACTTTGCTGTCTTTGCGTCATCTTCACTGAGACTGTTTGAGACTGTGTATGTGAAAATTTGATAACAAGACAAAGTTGAACTGGATGAGACAGAAATATTAAAAATCCACTAGTGTTTTAAAAAAAAAAAAAAAAAATCTTCTCAAGGTTTAAATTAATGATCAATAACTGCTTTGCTTTTAGGATGGAAATTGTGTGTTTTAAACATGAGGAACTCCAAAGGGACCATGAGGCAAGATGTCGTAACTACTGCAGGGTGCATGTGTGACTATTCTGTGTGTCTGTTAAGAGGGTAGAAACTCCCTCTACTCCTGATTGACCTTACACACCAACTAGACACATTTTCACTTGACTCATTTGGTCAATGTGGTATGTTCTAAACTATTCTGGCTCTTGTCTCCAGTTTTCAGTGTTTTTTACTGTCAATATTTGTTAGGGATTTGCTGCCAAGGATCTGATTTGTCAGATCGGGTATCAGCCCTGATACTGACCTTTTTAAGCGGCCAGATCTACACATATGTTCAGTTCTGCTTCTTTTGATGTATGAAGCTACTGCTGTTAGTCATTACTTACTGCATGTGCTAAATGCATTTAAGTGTGAAGGCAGCGGCAGGTGTTTACTGTGAAAATTTAAGTGGTAACAATACCATTCACAGATGGTTAACGCCAACAAAAATGGATACACTTTAGATTGTTATTTTTGGACTTTTTGTCTAGAGGTTGTTTTGACATTGCATGTGACGTTAGAGTTACTTCCACGTGCAACAAAGATTGATAAAGGACTTACACAAGAATCATCCCAGTAAGTTCCTTGTAGCAAGGAAGCGTTATATATATTTAAATGCCGTAGGAAGATAGCACCGGTATCAGATCTGTATTGTGTATCCTCAGATACCCTGCGTTTGGATATTGGAGTCTGTATCAGGGGAGAAAAAGTCAGATTGGTGCATCCCTAGCAAACACCAGAGTTGGGCTTTTTTTTATCAGACTTTGTAAGGATTTCAGTTTCACTTAAAGGGAAATAGATAAATGTTTCTGGTTTCTCATAGCAAAGAATAACTATCTCACCCCTGCCAAACCTTCCTCTGCAGGGGTTGATAGTGTTTTTGATCAATACCAATCACGGAGCAAATACTTTCCCAAAGAACAGAACAGCTGGGGGTCTGTACCGGAGACGAGCTGCTTTTCTAATTCCAAACACTTTTCAAAGGGGAATCAAGGTTATGTATTACATAACGTTCCTTTAATTCTTTATTTAAACAACTGAAGACGGGTTCACAATTGGTGGCCTCCAAGAATTGAGGTTTTAGTTACATCATTACTAAAAGAGACACATGCCAGTACCAGTATAAAATGGATTTTCTTTCACCACAGATGTTGTCTCGGATCTTTCTCCCTCCCTTTCATTTACTTTTTCCATCCTTCCCTACCGTCTTTCTCTCTCTCACACCTCCATCTTTGTCTCTAGTCCATCCAGACTGTTGTATCTCAGGCCGAAGTTGGTCCTTATGAATGTTACGAAGGGAAGAAAAGGGCTGGAGCGCTGCGGGGTGTGAGCAGGAGATTGCCCAATACATCATAAACCCCATCATAGGGTTGACCCATTAAATAGGCTGTTATTAGGTTTTCTAGGGAGTGTGTTTGCAGGGGGCATACCATCTGTGTTTGATCTATCATTTTTATCTATTGCGTCTGCTGACTGGGAGAGTGTTTTCAGAACTAGCTGGGTTAAATCAAACTTGACCCTAAACAGTGGGAGATGCTGCATCGGAACTCCTCATATTGTACTTTTTTTGGGGGGATGTCAAAGAAGCGAAAACGGAACGGCTTGTGAAACAAAACGCCAGAATCTGTCAAGTGTCTGTTTGCTGCAGCCTGAGGACTTTTTCCTGGACGTAAAGGAGAGAAGAGATGGAGCCGCTCTGAGCCAGTCAGCTCTATAATTACGCCGTGTGGCAGTGCTATAAGCAGCAGCGACACTCTGCCACAAAGTCCCACACTGTCTTTTGTGTGCGTGTCTGACAGATGTCACAACTCATGCCATACGCTACCTGTCACCTACAGTAGTAACAGCTGCAGCTAGAGGTGCTTTTACAGCCTATAATTTGTGTGCACTAGTGATGCGTCTTTTGCATGCACGTGCATGTCTTCTTTCTTAAAGAATTGTGTGAATTGTTCATTTATCTCTTGTTTTATGCCAAATATGTTTTAAAAAAAATCTGTATCAGAGTATTTTTAAATCAAAATCCCTGCCTTTTCTCTTCCTATAAAATAGTTTCAAATGTTTGATGACTCATCCTGCACTAACCATACTTTAAAACCACACTTTATCGTTTGTGGGTTGTAGTAGCTCACAGAGAAATATGGAGAGATACAGAAAGAGATGTGTGTTTGGATATCAGTGGCCAAAAACTTTGCTTTCATTTTCAAAACAATGTGGCTGATGTCTAATTCATCCAAGGGAAACTTTGCCAATTTCCAATTGGCTCTGTGTCACTGCAGGGCTGGGGCCATGGAGGGAGGCCGGGCGCCGTTCATCTGCATGTACTGCCTGAGCTACAGTGACTAAGAGCCGGTTGAAAATCTGCAAAGTTCTCTCTCCCTCGTCCTCCTCCTGATCTAACAACAGGTGAGGTGCGTTTGTGGTCCCAACAGTCCTCTGTGGCTTTGTATCGTGCTGAACTCTAAGCCTGCCCAATATTTAGCAGTCCAATCAAATGTAAAGGATTTGATTTAAATCCCTCTTGTAACTGTACACCGCTCAAATATTCAGTTTCACTGGGAAATACGTTACAGTACAGAAGCTAAAGACGCTCTTACTTCCGTTTCACTGGGACTTTAACAGCTGAGGTTGAGGGAGTGGAGGAAAAAGTAGGACTACTCTAGTGGCCGCGTGCACATCTGAGCTTGAATGTGTGTAACGAAATTATGAAGCGGGAGATTGACTTCACTCCCAGAACTGCAGAGCGAAGCATCATGGTAGATTGGTTACGGATCCTTGGCTCCCGGCCTTGGCCCTGGTTCTCTGTCCCTCTCCCGCCTGGAGATGCCTGAAGAGCCTCGTGTCGTCCCAAATGGAAAACAATGAGAGTCGCCTCAGAGGAGGACTTAGTGCCCACACAAAACGGGAGAAATGGAGCAGCAAGTCAAGAGAGGGAGAACAAATTTTGAGAGATGAATGTGCCATGAGTGGATGGAGGAGAGGAGGGGAGAATTTCTCCGAGAGATGATGCGATGTGAGAAGAGTGAAATCTTTTTTTTTACGGTTTCAGTAGTCTGTAATGTCGGATGCTCTCAAAGTTAAAGAAACCTAGATCAGCAAAATACGCTTGTGTAACGTCTGCAGTGAAAGATGTTTATGTATTATCATTATGTCATCATCATCATCTTTTTGTAGTGTATGTGTATAGTCAGAGAGTAGACAGGAGTAGCCCTCTCTCAGAGATGCCATGAGGGCCGCTGCATATGCTGAAGAAAGGAAACAAATGCTTAGATCACATCCAGTGATATTATAGTTGACTTACACAATAAATAATATTTAGGGGCTGAGTGAAACTGCTAACCGTGCTATGGCTTCTCCTTGATAGGACGAACTACATAACATAACTCACCATCACTGGTTCGACAATCTCTCAGCTGCTATCGTGGTTGAAATGCACGGCTGCCAGGAGAAGCCCGTAGAAAAAGCAGATTATGAAGTTCACAAGTTGTACACAATGAATGAACTAATCCAGTGTGATACAACAGCCCTGAAATAAATTATATCATCGTGAAGTTTGTAATAATCACTATCTGGTGTGAATTATTCACGTGTTTTGTCTCTTTAGCTTGTCACTTGGCCTCCATCACATCCAGGGCCACCTTAATATGACTTGAGGCCCCGGGGCTACAGAGGTTTTAAAGGCCATCCCTTCCCTTCACAATATACCACGGCAACTTTAATTCAGTACCACCCGTCAATGGACAGCGACAAATATTAAATACAGTGCTATCCTGATCAGTTTACCATCCTTGAGTTGAGCTGCCAGTCTCAGCTGCTGGTCCCAGTCCAGTAAAGTTTGTCAAACTTTACCAGACCTTCTGCATATATCTTCACCCCAAAAACCCAAGCATAAATCTCCCATCATCTGTCCCTCCTTCCATCTTTCTCCCAGCTCTCTGTCCATCTGTCTCAATCCCCGCTTCATCCTCTGGATCACGGGGTTGTGCAGCCTTATGTACCCTTCAAATAATTGGTGTCAGCGTCTCTTGATGTAATATGAATGGATGGCATTGTGTCTGGGGGATACAAAGCACCCTGAGAGCCTGTGAAGCTACACAGTAATAGAGGGAGAGAGGTGGAGCAGAGGGACAAAAAAATCAAAGCACAAAGCTGGAGAAAGATACAGAAAAAGGAGGAAAGTAAGAACGAGAATGAGGGGAGAGAGAGAGAGTGGTCATGATAGAGGGAGAGAGAGAAAAAGAAATAGATTGCAATAGTGGGAAGCGTGTGTGAAAGAGATGGGATGGTTCAGTGGGAGAAAATTTGAGGACTCGGGTGTGTGAGTGTGAGAAAAAGATGAAGGGAGTCCATCTTCCACTCCAGGCTTTAAAGTAGCCTCTCCAGCCACTTGAGATGCCTTGATCTCTTGACTGTTGAAGCTCGGTGCAAGTTGGCGACAGCTTAAACATGCTACTGACATGTTCATTCAGCCTGACATGTAGACAGCCAATAATTCAACACAAACCTGCCTGAGAGATGTGGATGTATCGCTCTGTACTACTGAAAATGTGCTATACGCTTAAATACAGTATATAGTGCTGCAACTAATGATTATGCTCATTGACGATTATTTTCTCGACTAGTTGTTTGGTCTATAAAATGGTTAAAAATGTAAATATGTGTTTCCCAAAACTCAAGATGACTCATGTTTACAATGTTTACTGACATTTTCTCATAGATTTCTATACAATCAGACTTCTTTTTGCAACCAGAGGAGTCGCCCCCTGCTGGCTGTTAGATAGAATGCAGGTTTAAGGCACTTCAGCATTGGCTTCACTTCTCAGACCCGGAGGAAGCCCACTGTTAACAGCACAGGTCAACAACACTGACTTAATACCAAGTTAATTCCTCTCTGGTTCTCACTTATGTGTTGTTCTCGTGCTCGCATTTTTTTTTATTTTATAACACCACCTATCCTTTGAGATAAAATGCACTGTTAAGACGTGTTTTCTTTTGTTGATGTTTTTATTCTTCTTGATAAATCTGTGTTTTTTTCTCACCTCTCTCTCAGCTTTCATTGATTGAAATAAGATAAATAAACAAATAAATAAATAAAGCCTTCACATAATCATCTCCATCACCTTGAGAATACTTCTACCTGCAATGATAATAAAAACAAAAAAACACACCCAAGGCAAATCAATAGTTCCATTATGAAATGTTTATTCTAGCACGCCTGTCCGTCTCCAAGGTGCTGTGGAGAAAAAAGTTTCACCTGCATGCCTTTTCAGAGGCAAAGAGGGAAGAAGGAGAGATGGAAGGATGAAGGGAATAGATCACAGGATGAGCAGAGGAGTGAGGGAACTGAGGAGAGAGAAAGAAATTCAGATGGAGAGGTCTCCCTGTGGACCCGCTGCTTGTTTTTACTTCAAGTTCGTCTTGATCTTGAGTGTACTCGTTAGGGGCAGAAACATTCACGGGCTGAGTTTGTTTGCAGCTCCTGATTTTAAGGTGAGTTTGCAGTTTTCTGTTGGAGTTGGAGGAGACTGAGGTAGGCAGTGTATTTGAAATGGGCATTTGTTACTGAATGCTAAATATTTGTATGTGTAGGTAATTATTTGGTAAGAGGAAGTCACTTGTCAGTTATACTTTATACTATGCAACAAATACTAAAATTGATCAGTAAGTTAATGGGCTGTAGACTTGAGACTTTACACTAGGATGCAACACACATTGTGTCAGTTGATGCCTGTTGCACACACTGAATATGTCATACAGACAGAGGAAGCCAGAATAAGCTGATCTGAGGGCTGCTTGTGATAATATTGCTGGCTTTTTGAAGAGTTAATGCATGTTCATGCTGGAGAATAAGACCTAGATTGTGTTAAGATACAACTCTTCATGACGCTGCTGGTTAGCAGGGTCACATACAAAACAATAGGCGTGGGTGTTTTTACTCAGGTCTGTGTGTGTTGCCCTTTAGACTCAACTTCTTGGCCATGTTGACTGAAATGTTGAGATTGAAAGCTCATTCTTGACTTCAGTACCCATAGTTGAAAAAGCTGAATGGATCTTGTTTTGAGACTGTTTTGTCAACTACTGTTTCCAAGATGAAGAATGACCTTTCGATCTCAACTAACTTTGAAACTAAAGCTGTTGAATTGACTTATTTAGATGTAAAATTTGAGTTTCTGGTGAATAAAGGTCAAGGTCACTGTGGCCTCACATCCGTCCCATACTTGTGAAAGCAATATCTCAGGAACGCCTGGAGGGAATTGAATTATATCCGACACAAACATCCACTCGGACTCAAGGATGAACTGATTAGATTTTGGTAGTCAAAGGTCACTGTGACCTCATAAAACACATTTTTGGTCTCTACTCAAGAATTCATATGCTAATTATGACAATTTCACATAAATGTCTAACAGGATAAAATGATGAAGGGATGACATTTGGGACAGACATGGATGTAAACTGAAACTTGACTGATACAACCGCCAGGCGGCATTTCTAGTTTGGAGAATGTGCACAGCCACTTAAACAGTCTTCTCATTCATCCCCTTGGTTCCTCGTCTGGACAAAATAAAACTCCAAAATGACCATGTTGGGCCTTTATTAATCCAATATGACATTTTGACAAAAAGGGCTTTAGTGAAAAGCTGGATTACTTTCTTGTTTCTAAACTGCCTTGTAGTTTTTCTTCCGTTGGCTGCAGCTCCTTCTTCCTTGTATTCAGAGAACCCCCTGTGGACTAAACTGCGTGCTCCGGGAGAGAGCATTAACATTTATATAGAAACATGAGGCCGTTGTTTGACGGACGATAAATGGGGTATTTTCCTAACTCTGTTTCAAATGGAACAATGGGGACAGAGCTCGGCAAAACATTGTCCATTGGCACACAGTAACCCTGCCTAAGAGCTACATACATCAACACAATTGCCTTTATTAGTCTGCCTCTTAGAATTCATTGTTGGGTCGTTTGTATGTGTGGGTCGACTTGAGGGGAGCTGGCGGTGGTGGTGGTGGGTGGGGGGGTTGTTTAGAGGTTGTGGGTGTGGTGGAGGGATGGAAGTATATGTCAAGCCTGCTTAAGAGGCTCAAAGTCGATGGCAGCGGCAATTTCAAAGTCACACATGATAAATACAATATGAGAGGAATGTGAGTGGGAACAAACACAAAATCCCAGAGCAGGGACAATGTAATAAATCATATGAATAAATCCGCCAGCTGACCACTAGGGAGCACTAATAATCCGAACCCGACATGCCCCCTCTCTCTCTCTCTCTCTTTCTCTAGCCCTCTAACTCGTTTTTTTTAATATTATTTTTTATCTCTGCATGCCCTCCTTCCCTCCCTCCCTGCTCTTTCCTCTCTGTTGCCATCTTTCTCTCATTCTCTCTCTTTTTCTCCCTACTGTTTCTGTCTTTGTCTCCCTCCTCGGCTCCACACACACACAATATACACACACGCATACAGTATACTGTGCCTGCCTGGCCCTGTAATGAATTAATCAGAGCCGGGGCAGCTGTGTATTTGAACAATGCCACCCTGAGAAGTTGGCTGGAGTTTTAAGCACCAGTGTGTGTGTGTCAGTGGGGGGAAAGCAGCTAGCAGCAGCAGAAGCAGTGATATTGACTTCAGGCTTGTGTGTGTGTATGTGTGTGTTGCTGTAGAGTTTTGATTCAGCGGTAGTGTGTGTGCACACAGATAAGGCTGACCTGAAGACCCCTACGAGTAGCTTCATGATAAATTTACCACAGTTTTACCTCTCTTTAGCACCGTCCACCCCTCATCTGCAGACACAAAGTTCAAAATCAAATCTTGTTTGTCCTTCACCACCCTGCTTTTCCCTCGTTTGTCTTCAACTTTGCCCGTGCGTTCTTTACCGTCACCTCTTCTTGTCCCTAGTAGTAGGTAATGTGACAAAAATAGACTGCCAGTGTTCATCAGTTGCAAAAAAAAATAGCTCAACTAGTATTGCCCTATTTGTCCAGAATATTCCTTCAAACATCCTTGTCTTTTCTGACTTCATGTGTAACGTATGTCCATCAATTTAGCCTCCGCAGTATGAAAACCAAACAACAAATAGCCCCAACACATTTCAATTTACAGGCCATTATAGGCCATTATTACACGGCTTTGTTGAATACTCGATTCTGATTGGTCAATTAAGGTGTTCCATGGTCTGTTATTTCTTTATAACAGACCGTTGCTATGTACGCAGTTCTGAACTCAGACTCTGGAGGATTGTTTTTGTGGGAAATTATTGATTTCTTAAGTAACCCTGTATTAAACCGTGATAATGTACAACGAGTGGGTCATTGTTGTTAATCAAACACCGGTAGGGGGCCCTATTGGGGTTTATTTCACAACAGTGACCAGGTCAATGTAATTGAGTGTAATCATCAGCCTTTTTAATCATACTGCAAGTAAGTAATTAAAATGTATTTATATAGCACTTTTCACAGACATACTGTACATCACAAAGCACTTAACAAGGTCATTATGTGAACATACAAGAAAGAGCTCATGTAAAAATGCGGTGACCACACGAGCCACATGATTAAGAAATTAATAAATAAAACAAAATGCATAGAGAGAAAAAAAAATACTGCAATATAATTATATAAAAAGTTGTATTTCATCGTTCTGGCATCTGTCCCAAGTACTCAGTAGCTGTAAAACATCTAGGCTGATGTATTATCATAATGGCTAATAATAATGGCTAATAAGTGATGACAAGAAATGCCAAAGATACTGTATGTTTGAGAGTGTTTAGAATAAAACAGTGACACAAAAAAGAGCACTGACAAGTTTATTTCTTAATCATAAAATGTCTCATGTTCTCAGAACATATTTGGTATCAATATTGGTATCAGTATTTGCCAGGCAATATTCAAATTTACCTACAAATTTTACTGTCAGTCACACCAAATAGTAATGATTAAAAAGTGTTCAGATCAAGTTGGTTTATCAAGTTTATGTGCAGTTATAGCACTACAATATGTCGATTAGGTGTCAACTTGATGCAGTGATACTCTGGTATAAAACTAAACACAATTATCTTCCAAAGACACATTCACTCATTGCCAAGACACATTTACCACCGGAATATGAAAGAGCGACTTTACCATTAATTTCTCCTTTGCCTTATAAAATACAGGAAGTACACGTCCAACTTTCACCTGATAGCCAGCGTTTGGAATCCAGGTCCATCTGTCAAATGATATCACTGAAACCGAGACATCTGCTCAATGTGAGCTCATCAGCTTGACTGATTGTGTTTGTTCACACACACTCTTCGAACAACTTCACTGAAACTGCTGGCTGCTGTTTACTTTCCTGCTGCTCCGTTGTTTGCTTTTTAACATTGCACGTCGTCGTGTGACTGGTGTTCAGCTGGAGAATGTCACTGCTGGGTGGCTTCGTGGTCAGAAGTAAATATGTGGTAAGCACTAACTGGAGCTAGACATGGAGGAGTGGGATTTGGAAAATGACAAACACTGTATATTATCTCCCTTTTCAGACTTAAAAAGGAAATTGCAATGCTAACAGAAGTAGATGTATGATGTCTACATCAGGTACATGATGGTGGCCGCCATGGTCGTATCTCAGTTGCCTCTTTCCTGTCCCTCTTTGACCCGAGCCTCTCAACCCGAGCGCCGTATCAGGCCCCGGTATCTGATCTTCTCCCCTTGCTGGGGTTTCTTTGTCAATGGCTGTTCTTTCCCGCATTGTATTGAACTAAACTCCAGGCAAGTGAGGAGGATTCCACAGATAAGCTATCAGGCCGCGGCATCACACAGAGAAACCATCAAGCCATGAAATATGTGTCTGGCTGTGAGTCAGGGTGGCGGCGCTGCATGAGGAGTGGGGACTAGCAAACACACACACACAGTCATACAATACATACTATAATGCTTATTGTATCTTGTAATATATTTGTTGTTGTATTGAGGCATGGATATAGATACACAAATATCTCATAAAAGCAGATGCAATGTTTTTTATGAGCGTTGTTTCATGTAGGAACACAGGCAGAAAATACAAAATGTTAAAGTGATAGAACATGTAGGTATACGTTAAGCAACCGTGGCTCAGGTTGGTGACTCATTATATGACGCGATCACACGAAAATCCATCTTGTCAGGCTTCAAGTAATGCGTTTGTGTCTGGACCAATCAGTGTCATGTGAGGATCTACTGGCAGCTAACTGGCAGGTTTAGTTGTGTGTGTGATGCGACACAGAGAGGCAACTGTTTGTTCTGAACAACAATAGCGCCTCCTGAAGAGGTCAGTGTAGCCCTTTTCTGCAATCTAGCATCAGTTATATCAGAACTGGAGAGTATTTTTGGCTGGACCGCAGAGGGCCTGCTCTCTTGTCCGGCTCACTAAACTTGGACCAAGCTGTCAAATTAGGCGATCTAGCTCTAAAATGAAACGAGATTCAGCAGTGGCATACCCTGTTTGTCGCTTAAAATGTTTTCAGAAGTAGATTTTGGTGGATTCTTTAGACTGAATAACAGAAAGTTTACTAGTAGGTTGTCATGTTGTTTCCTGTTTGAAATGGCGAGCAGAAAACCAGCGACCAATCAGGTGCATTCAACGTTAGGGCACGTCACCACTTGAACGACCAGTTGAGTAGAGCAGCGCGTCCCCTAGTGTCCTCACTGGATCTGGTGGACATGTACCGCCGGATTTAACATTATATACATGACCACTGACTATTTGTGTAACAATTTAGCCACAAATTCACAGACTGACCGTACACGGTCCAGACATATACTCTGTTCTGACCAAGTCTTGTTTCATTAAAAGGGGGGCAAAGAACGGCACTGAAGCATTTTCTTGATGGAAAAGATGTTTTCGCTCTTCTTCTGACTGGCTTTGGCAAGAGTTTGATTGACAGATGGTTTATTCAATCAACTGCAAAGTATTTTTTGAAAGTGCCTGCCCTTTTCCAAACAGTTTCCAATGACGACTTCTGAGATGGTTCTGTGTAACAGGCTAACCATTGGTCAGGTTAGCCATGAAGTTAGCCGTAGACATCCATGTTCCCCTCAGGAGGAATTTTAGTCACTTTTGTGATCTCTTAAATTTTAATTTAGTGCCATCATCAGGTCAAAATTAAGATACCAATACTTTTGGTTTATGACCAAATACAAGCAACTAATGACATCTCCATTACCCTCAGCTTTTGCGCTACTTAATGAATGTTAGCCGCTAGCTTGGCTGTAGACTCCTAGTCTTGTTTGTATACAATTTCAAATAACACAAACAAAATACTGTACAAACTATGTAAGAAATGTTACCATCAATTTATGGATTTAACCCCAAAATTATAGTCAAATTCAAATATATCTTTTTCCACTTCCACTGCTACTAATCACATCACAACACTGTCACTTTTGTTTTGTCATTTTGTCTTTAATTGCTCTCGTATAGTTTCTATTTTTTTTCTTCTGCTCTTGTTTTAGTTTGATATACCTCTTATTATTTATTTTTCACTTGTCTTTGCTGCTGCAACAATCGAATTTTCCCTCTGGGATCAATAAAGGCTTATATTATTGTATCTACATATACTGTATATCAATTGTTCTTGTGTACTAAACATGCAGCCATCATATCTGTGAAAGCAATTTCTTTAAAGTTTTGTTTTCCATGTTAAATTTTCAGGCATAATCAGTAGTAGATGTATGAACACACACAACATATTTATTCAGTCAATGTCAAATGAAGGTTTGATGGATAACGAGGGACAAACAAACGTTGGCAGAGACATGAAGTTAACGAAATGGGACGCACTTTTGGAGCCGGTAGATTTGTCTGCTGATGATAGTGAATAAATAATTCAACATCATTAATGTTGAATTATGTATTTGTACTGTTTTTGTAATTTGTTGTCATACCCTTTTAATAACCATTTCTTGGCTCACTGCCGGGCTGCAGGTCAGTCAACCAGAAAAAACACAGCGTCCTCCAGGTGGCCAATCTGCCCGTTATAAACACTGGTAGGCATCAAACACAGCAAAAATATACATATGTCTTACACACAGAGCATGCTACACATTCTTTGATCAGACAGTTTGTTTTTAAATGATCATTTTGCAGTATTTTAATTAGGCAAAATGTTGGCTGCTTATGTTCAGACAGCATTTGATGTTTGAGAAGATTGGCTTCTGTATAATTAAAAAGAGTTTTGTTTATATTAGAGTGAAGTAAAGTAGTAAGATATGGAAAATCATCATTTTGGTATGGTATTTTGATATAGTACTGGAACTGAAACACTCGTATCGGATGATACCCAGCATTATTTTTTATTTTTTAAATAATAAAACAATTGATATTAGATGAAAGTATTACTGGTTTCTGTATTTGTAATGTGCAGCTGTCAGAGTTGGTTATTTTCCAAACTTTAAAATGTATTCCTGCTAAATTAGGATTGTGTTTCCGTGCTGAGCCACGGCAGAGGGATACTCACTGGTAGCATTTTGCCATTGCCGCTGTTATAATCCTACAGTACAGAAATGTTACCTTGATTTCTACTCCTAACTTTGTCCTTTTTAGAAGCGAGAGCTGGCCAAATCTTCATCTTTGAAGGATTTAACTCAGCACATTTGGTCCTGATAAGTATAGAAACACAATAACACACACTGCACACTCTCTTCCCCCCATCTTCCCCTCACTCCATCACCAGCTCCTCCTTTTTATCTGCCTCTCTTCTTCCCTTTGCAGGACATGTGTGAAAATGTTGAAAGCAGACCCGCCAGGCCTTTAAGATTGAGAAAAACAAATAGCATAATTCAGGAGAAAGCCCCACAACTCCAGGCTGTTGGACTTCACCAAGCTTTTTTTTTTTTTTCTGTAATTTGGATATATCTGAAAGGACAGCCACACAGACAGGGAGAGACAGACGGAGAAAGAGAAGGTGAGAGAGACAGAAGATATGCTGGCAGGGAGATGGAGAGAGAAGCATTATAAGTGAAGGAGAGAGGGAAAAACAAACAAACACAGACATTGGTGTGATTGAATGAGGTTTAGCTCGGCTGTTGGACCAACAGCAGCTTCCTCTCTCTCTCTCTCTCTCTCTCTCTCTCTCTCTCTCTGTAATATATATTTCCCTTCAAGGCTCCTTATGATAAATGAAAGTTGCTTATTCTTTTTTTCTCTCTCTTTCAGGCTGAAGTGTGAGGCTTTATTCAGGTCAACATAGAAAAAATAAATGGAAACATGATGCTGTGGGGTTTGTTGTAGACATGCAAAGCATGCTGAATTAAGTCTTGATGTAATAGTACTCTAGAAAAACATTTGCAAACCTTTAAATCTGCAAGTGAAGTGCGAGTACATGAGAATTGTACTATACTTAATGGTTCGGTGTGTAGGAGTTATTGGCAGAAATGGAATATAACATCCATAACTATGTTTTCATTAGTGTATAATCACCTGAAACTAAGAATCGTTGGCTTAGAATGAGCCGTTTACATCTACATAGGGAACGAGTTCTCTTCACAGACTCTGCAACGTTGCTCCGCCATGTTTCTACAGTAGCCCAGAAGGGATGAACCAAATATTGGCTCTAGAGCCTTTTGTGTTTTTATATTACCCTGAAGGCCACCGTAGTTCTCCAAAAGGCTCGTGAAACTGCGGTAACGTGTGCCGCAAAACCATGATAGCACCAGCCGCTGTCTGACTTCCGTATTATTAGTCATAAGTCTTATTTTTCTACGCAGAACACCCGGTCCGCTGACGTCAAATCACGTAACTTTTTCCTCGTGTAGTCACCATGTTCTACCAACTTCCTCTGTGACATTTCCTTGATACTAGCGGAGTGATTTATAATGTTTCCAGCTATCATCTCCTGACTCAAAAAAAACAATTCTACGGATCAATACCAGACTAAATGACTGACGATGGACATTTTTGTGCGGTGTAGTGAACTGCCAGGTGCACTTGTTTTTTTTTTTTTCTTTGTGCAGTGATGCCTCATCAACTGCTCTGGTCCTGACCTTCTCCTACGTGCTGATTTGACATTTCCTCTTCAAAGGCCACAGATAGATCATGTGTTTGTTGACTGGGTGCAGGAAGACTCTGCTTTACAAAGAGTAATGAGCCTTGCCATGCTAGGAGGCAAGCTGCAGCAGATGTGTTTGTGTTCTAGTTTAGAAGCAAGCTGATTTTATGTGGCAGCGCTAAATATTACTTGTGATATCACACAGCTACGTGAGATAACGGTTCACAAAAAATGAATTCATGGTTTAGGGGAAAATAGATTACACTACGATGGTTTACTGTATCTGTTGCATTTAAATTAGATTAGATACTCAAAAAAACAGGATGTCAAAATTGCATTTTAGTGCTAGTGCTCAGAAAACATGGGATGTAAATCTAATTTTTACAATTTGTTTTTATCATTTCTGATAATATTTGTTGTTTTTATTCAAATAGAATTGCATTAACTTCAGGCACTGGGAGAGTAATTACAGGATCTCATAGATTATATTTCCATTACAGACAAAAGAAATTGATTTCCTAAAACAATATGCAGTAATAACCATCAGTAATCAGTAAGTGATTGCATTTTGAAGATAACCTGCATGCACCACTCTGGGAAACTCTGATTTTCATGATACTGGAAGTGTTTTCACGCACAGCAGGGAAGGCATATGAGCATATGAAGCCCGCAGAGATTTCATTCAATTTTCTCGATTCCTTTAGCTCTAATCTCAGAGACTGCAATCTTTTCTATAATAAGCATCTGGACCCCCCCAAAAAAAGAAAACAGCAAGACGGAGCTCTGTGTAAGATGAAAGCAAAGATTACCACTGCAGCTTTGTTGACTTTTTTTATACCAGTAACCTCAAATCTCATTTGGTTTTCAGTTCACCCACCATCTACAGATGCACACCTGTGAGAGTGTATTGACCTTGGCTCCTGTGGAGTGTTTGTACTCGTGGATGAGTGTGTGAGAGAGAGTAGAGTGGAGGAGTAATGAGGGAGAAACCGTGGTGAAGTAGAGTGTAACATATAAAGCCAAACAGCCTCAGTCACAAATAGGGCTGCACAATTAATTTAAATTTCTCAAAATTGCAATATGGACTACTGCAATTTTCATGTGTCAAAATACCTTTTTAAATTAAATATTGTCATGCTGCAGAGATGTCCTGGCCTACATGTGATACAGATCCCTGCAATAATCACACTATAATCATTTTAATATGTTTTTTGAATGAAAATGAGAATAATTTTGTAAAATTACCATTCTCTCTAATATCGCAAATTATATCGCAAATTGCAGTATCAGTCAAAATATTCGCAATTAGATATTTTTTTCAAAATGATTCAGCCCTACTCACAGACCAAAAATGTGTTACTGGTTTGGTTCTTTATACTTAATACTTTACTACTGCTGCCTGATCCAGTAGACGATTTTGAATAGCATAACTTATATTACAATACAAATAATATTTTGTATTAATGTACACATTTAAGTTACATATTGACATATGCTGTCGCAGCTGTTGCTGTGGAGAGCCGCCGCCGCCGCTCCTCCTGCTGCAGCAAGCGGCTCTCGGCTCTGATCTGGTTATTGAAAAATGTAGAGCTGCGACAATTAATCGATTAGTTGAGATTCTATTTTTTAGTAGATTAGTTTGATTACTGGATCTCTGATTCCAGCTTCTTAGATGTGAATATTTTCTGGTTTCTTTACTCCTCTATGACAGTGGACTGAATAATTATAATTATTAAATAATTATTCGTTGCAGCCCTAGAAAAATGTGATTTAATGATTTCAAATGCCTCTTATAATATACTCAATATTTTCAGACAATGTTTAACCTTATAGATTAAATTATGCCCCATTTTTTTCTGAGTGTTTTCTTACTTTTAGACTAGTCGACTAGTCCAAGTTTAAACTTCCGTTTAAACATCAGGGAAATCAGTTGTTAGGAGCATCCCTAGTGTGGACTCACCTGCCAAAAAAAGGTTGGGAACCACTAAAGAGCCCCATGCAGAGGTCTGCACACAGGCAGACTTGGCCCTGCGGCTCAGAGCGATTGCCAAGACACACACAAACACACACACACACACACACAGGCACACACACACACACAAACATGCACACAGCCAGACCCTGGCACAAAGTGAAGCATGCTGTCTGCCTGTGAGTTCGGATCAGCCCGCCCTCACCCTCTCCAGATCTCTGCTCTCTTGGCCGTACAGCTATGCCTCCTTAAGAGAAAGAGAGGAAGACAAAAACAGCATCAGAAGTGAAAGATGGCTTAAGTGGCACACTGATAGAAAAATCAGAGAGAGGGTCAGAGACAAAGAGAAACTGAATGAAGAAAAAGAGAGGGGGGAGGATGGAGTGAGATAAAGTGACAGAGGAAGAGGAAAACCTGTCAGCTTGCTTGGCTTGATTGGAGGGGATGAGGGATTTTGAGTTTTGGGGAAGTGCAGGGGATTTGGACTCAGACCACGGATGGTCCCTCACATATCTCTCAATCATGCTGCTGCTGACAGATTTCAACAGACGCCTTTATTTAGAAAATAAACCGACCCAGAAAATGTGCTCAGATTTGGGTTTTTCGCCTGCTCGCTACGCATACTTAAAATGCACGGAGGAAGTAGCTCTGTGCCTCGCACGCCTCGAGAGACCTGTGAGTTTTGGATTGGTATCTAAATTTATACAATGGAAGTGCTGTCTGTTACAGAAGTATGCCAATTAAGGTTGAGCTTGTGAGGATGCCAGTGATAACAATGAGTAAGACGGCTTCTTTAAACCTCCGATGTGTTAATTCAAAAGATCTGCCCTCAAGGCTTCACACAGGAATCTTGTGATAGGAAAGAAAAACATCTCAATCAATCCATTACTGAAGTGCAGTGTAACTTTATGTGTTTGACTCTCAGAAAACATGATTTGCGTTATTCAAGAAATGTGTCATTCATTTATACAACAGTATTCACCTGTAGTCAGGTGGAAACCTGGTCTAAAAGTGAAGCCAATGCCTTAAACTTGCATTCTTTCTAATATCCAGCAGGGGGCGACTCCTCTGGTTGCAAAAAGAAGTCTGATTGTATAGAAGTCTATGAGAAAATGAGCCTACTTCTCACTTGATTTATTACCTCAGTAAACATTGTAAACATGAGTTTACGGTCTCAATCGCTAGTTTCAATTCTTCTTCAACACAGCATGATGTTCATTTAGTAAATTATGGTCCCATTTAGAGTCAAATCTTTTCCTACATCTTCAGCGAAGTAGTTTTTTTGCCTAAATCTAAGGAAGTTGTTTCCTGTGAAAACGGAAGTTTATTTTGAAAAGATTAGCAGAAATTGACACGTGTTGCTGGGCATTCGTAGGAAAACGAACAAAAAGGGAGGAATAACTTCTTATTAAGATATCATACAAACCTTTGTATGAGAATACGTTGAGTATAATGGTTATTGTTGCATGCTGATTGTATTTAGCAGCCTTTGTGAGGGCTCCTCTGAGGAAACAAAAGTCTTCAGCTTTGTGACTGTGTTACATGATAAGCAGTTGAATCCTAACACATATGTGTTATGGGTATGTGATATATATATAATTATGTTTGTGCATATGTGTTGCTGTGATAATTAGATGTTTTCATCGAGGAAAATTACACAACTTCAGGCTCTGATGTCGTCTACTCCGTTCATGTCTCGTGCTGAAACAATAATCCCTTTGATTGACTAGTCACTCGTCAGAAAATTAAACAATAGTTTTGATAATTTTGACAAAATAAGCCATGTCGCATTGGCCTCTGACAAATTGTGATGGGCTTTTTTTTTTTCCCTGACATTTTAGAGATTAAACCATAAATCTATTTATTTAGAAATCTGTCACATTACTCCTGCTTTTGCGAGTTGTAGCAGTTCCTCGAAAGTCTCTTGTCTGAATAAGTTCTGCTGAAAACGTGGCAGCTAGTTAACGACCAACAACACATTCAAGGTCAAATGTTTTGTAGGGGTCAGGGGTGAAAGTAGATTGAAGTTCTTGGCGGTACTACAAGGCTAGGCAACTTTCATCGCTTGGTATTTTTCTGCTCCAACCCCCAGCTTCATCTATCCCTGAACACACCATTAAATGCCTGTATGGTGTAGAAAGAAATTAGAAACACTGTCATGTATCGCAAATTATTTATTTAAATTGTGAAAGTGCTGCAGAATAATTTGAATCTTTTAGTGGTACGGAGTACCGGACCGTACCGGCCTACTTTCACCCCTGGCTGCGGCACAGATAATTCCAATATCATTAATGCTTGCCATAATGAGATTGACAGACCCCTAGAGCGACTACTTCCACATAACACTTGCTGACGTAGCTCTGTTCTGGGATGGTAAATAGTATGGATTTTGAGAGATGGGTTCATTCACATCTTTTTACTATTTGAGATGAATTCAAAAGCTTTTAATTAATTAAGTAAAAAGCCGACATGTATTATCTCCTCTATAACAGGAACACAGCCTTTTGCCACATTTTGCTAATAACATCCAACAAGATCTGTGCCTGTGAAGACAATACATGCTTGCATTGACACAGTTACATCCATCTCCGTCTCAGTTTGTGTGTTTCACAATATTTTCATCTCTGACGTGTGGTGAATTGTTTCTTCCCCGTCGTCTTCGCCTTTTGATAACTAAATTGCATTAGCTCGTCTTGACAACGCTCCGAGCGTCGACGGGGATTGTTGTCTCAACATGCATCATTCAGTAAAACCTGTTAAAGGCCCAAAGAAGCCATCAGAGGAGGGAAATCCGATAACAGGCACAGAACTGCATTCATCATTTACCCCCCTTGACAAGGCAGTTGACATCTGTATATTATTCTTTGTTGTGAGAGAAGGTGTTTTATGAAATGATTTTCCAGCCATATGGGTTTGAAGATATCAAAGGGGAAGAAATTGAGTGAGTTGATGTCACGCTGTGAGACAGAATCTTTTCTTGTAGCTGAGAAAAACAGCAATTTAAGGTAATATGGTGATCTTTGTGTAAAAGTCAGGATTTCAAACACCTTTTTAATTTTTAAAACCATTAAACAGACACCAGTGAGGCGCATCCTTTCACCTGGTGACATGGTTCTTCATTACCATTATCAGGGACAATGTCATTTATTTCTCACACCCACACCGTCCTGCTGCCATGAATACTATTAGACCAGATGTGTATTAATCTGTGCTGAAAATAGTCCCCAACAAATACATTGACTCTTTTCATGTGACTTCAGTTGAAACATGTGTTGTTAATTTTATGTCACAGACATCTTGCAAGACTAAGAAAAATACAAATGTGGGGAAAGAAATGTATTTTATCCTTTTTTCCTAAAACACTTTATTACCCGTATTACTAGGTTGAGTGACTGTCACCTTACTGTGGTGTACTGTGGTGTGGTGTCTCTTTAGTTACACTTAAAATGAATAAATTCAGTGTTCAATTAAGTTGCTTTTAATCTGAGACGAACATCTTGGCTGCTAATTTTTTTTTGCATTTTTTTTCTTCTATTTGTTAACAGACAGTTCTCTGAATTATTTAAAATAAAATACTGACTTTTTTCCTACTTGCACTCCCTTAAAGTGGTTTCCTCTAATGTCTGTAATTTCATAATAATAATAATAATAACAATAACAGTAATATAATAATACTTATAATTATTATTATAAACAACTTTATTTGTATAGCATTTTTCCTACAAGAAATGCAGCCCAAAGTGCTTTACGCATAAAAACAGGGAAAATAAGATGGAAAATAAAACACACTTCATAAAATAAGATAAAAATAAAAACAAGATGAAAAAAAGATGAAATAGAAAGCACAACATAAGATGGAAAATAAAACCCACTGAATAATAATAATAATAATATTATTAAAATCAGTACCCATATTTGCAGCTTTCACATATATCACTTCTGAAGTCTCCATTTTCTTCTGCTGTGTTCCTTTTTTTCCCTCACCAGTGGTGGAGATTTTAATTTTTAAGATGTAAACTCAAAGTATTTCGCCTCGAGTGCACTCGCTACCAATCAACGCCTGGGTCTCCGGGGCTACAAATAAACACAACGGAGCCTAAAGTAAAGTTTATGATTCTACTATTGAGCTCTGTGTGAATTATTTGTTGTAACTAATTGCTTACTCTGTTGAATGTAAATTTGCGTGCTTTCACCTTTATGTCCTGGCTCATGAATTACTGTGAAAATCTCTGAAGATCATAATGAGCTAAGTGTCAATAGTTTAATTGATGAAAGTGATATATTAACAGATATGTGATGCTGACAAGCGGCCCCACAAAAAGTGACAAAGATCCACAGAAAATGTGCTTTGTTGTAACTTTGTTCCTTCCTCATTAGTATGTGACTCGCGTATGAAATATGCAATCTAAGAACATAAAAAAAATACTGCCTCCAGTTATGAGAACAGGTTATATTTTGTTCTGTTCAATTAGAATTTTATTTGTTGTTGCTCCACAGTAGAAGCTCTTACCCACATCAGCCCTGCAGTGTAGGACGCTGTCACTGTGTTCTCCACTCAGGAGAAGCTACGAGGGCCGACTGTGTCCCTTCCTGGCAGCTCTGTTGTCAAACAGGACAAAGAGTCTTACTTAAGGAAGGTTTAGCTGTTTCTGCAAAAGCACGCGGAGCAGAGAGAGTTTTAGTCAGCAGAGAGTTTTCCCTCGGCCCTGCGTGCATGCCAAAGATGTGCTCAAATCACTTTGGATCAAGTCAAGAACGTTAAGAATTTAAATGTAATTTTATGCTGTATCAGTGTTTTTTATATCCAGTCTTTGAAGGCAAACATCTGCCTATAACACGAAATGACCATGATAGGTCATTGAGTAATATGCTTTGATATCCCGTGGGCTGAGAGATGTGTTGATCAGTGCTGCAACTAAGGATTATTTTCACTATCAGTCAGTCCCTTTTTGTCTTTTTTAAGGGGGGGGGCAGGGGGTCCTTAGCGGGAGACAGCAGGTCAACAGTAGATGTCACATAGAAGTGGTGTACATCATCTGAAAGCTGGGAACCTGAAGATTAATTTGAAATGCAGCTCAGCACTGTGTGTCAAGTTGTTCTAGTCATAAAACAGAAATAACAAGATAATTAATTAAAATAAATTTCAAAAGTGTATATTGGCTTAGAACATTATGCTCTAGTATGTCTCATAAGTTGTTGCGGCAATTTTTGGGTTGATACCATTTTTGTTGCTAAATTCAACCATTTTTGTACTTTTTGAGAATTGATATAAATTATCAATAATCCCTCCAAAATACCACATTAGGACACCAAGACCTTGAGGGACACCATAGTAAAAACCGTGCTGTGATTTGGAAAAATTATTGACATTTTGAGATTTCTGCAAGAATTGCATTTGTTTCGGCAATTCGATGGCGAGCACTTCCGTTGTGGAAACTGCTCAGAAACCCGATAACTGTCATTCTACCTAGGAAAGCCATCCATCCTCTGAATGCCCTATCTCTCTAGTTTGTGGCTGTAAAGTTTCATGAGGCTGTGATTATCCTAGAGGTCACCACAGGTCATTTTATACAGTGAGGTCACGTTTCAAAAAAATTGTCTCACTACAGTGAAATGGCTCCTATGGGGACTAACATCATCACACGTGAATACAGTTGGGCCCATTGGTTCCTCAAGAGTCTCAGCTTTACAGTGATACCCAATTTATGTAATTCAAGACTGTTTAGGGACCCCAATATGCAGAAATATTCAAATACATAATTTTTAGAATAGGCGAAAATAACACATTTATACTGCATGCAAAAAACTGCATGTGATTATCATAAAGTGGGCATGTCTGTAAAGGGGAGACTCGTGGGTACCCATAGAACCCATTTACATTAACATATCTTGAGATCAGAGGTCAAGGGACCCCTTTGAAAATGGCCATGCCAGTTTTTCCTCACCAAAATTCAGCCTAACTTTGGAGCGTTGTTTAGTCTCTTGCCCAGTTTCATATGATATGAGTACCATCACTCTAGCTCTAAAACTGAGCCTGCTACAGCGTGAAAGACAGTAAAGTCGGGCGAGGGCACCGGCGTGGAAGAGCTTAATTGTTTAGTCTATAAAATTAAATAAAAGAAATATCCAGCTTTTTGTCTGCAAATGCAGAACAAATGTAACCTGAACTCCAGCACTCTAGTGAGTAATTCTCATAGAAATAGTCAAGACTATTTTAAAGATGTGCAAAGAAGACTTCATTTTCAGCTGCTCTGTTTGGAGTATAAGTGTTTTATATAGATTTTGGGCATGTATTTAGTAAATGAATCCAACAAAAAAGGCATAGATGAGTACATTTGGATTTTTCAACTGGCATTGTGTGTATTCTGTAGCTTTATAGCTAAGAGAGTTGTGAACTCCAGGTAAACTTTGCAGACACACATTTGGCAATGTTTGGATGCTCTTGGTAAAGTCCTTCGAGGATCAGTCATTTTTCCTCCTATCATTTGGCGCTGGTTGTTTTGGCTCCTCTGTTATGTGCTGCTGTCAAACATTTGCAGTATTCTGGGATTTCACATCTCACTCCTGTCTACGTTTGTGTATTTTCTGTGTACATACAGTAGCTGTGTGTGTGTGTGTTTGAGGATTGAATATGTGGCCTTGCGTATCTAGTTTTGTGGCTGTTAGACGGTGTGTAATTGTATTTGGAGGTAAGGTGTGTGTCACTGTGAAAGGATGTGCAGCTGAGCTCCTGTTCACAGATGACTGCCTGTTTGTGTTTGTGCTCCGTCATTGCTGATGAGTTATTGACTGCCGTATTCAAACCCATATAAGCTGACACATCCTCTCTCTGGAAAGCTTCCAGGATCATAAGCCCTCGTAATTACAAGGCACAACCGGACAACATGGATCGCTTTTGTTCTAATCAAATCACAGAAGTCAATTCTTAAAGAAAAGGTGCCGTAAACACGGCCGACACTCCTTTTGTAGTCAACTCGATGTGTTTTGATCTGAGTGCTCCTGTTCTGTTGAGGTACATTGTCTTTTATCTCCGTCTCATCAGGTATTTTTGACTGCCTGTCTTCACATCAATAAACCAATAAGAACAATTTGGGCTTTTTCTGTTCCCATTTTCTCTCTCTGGGCTGGGGAGAGAAGTGACAGATGGGCTGATTGTTGAAAACGAGCAAGGATGGATGTAAGCATTAGGTAATCTCACAGACACTCTGGTCAAGTTTGCAATAACACATTTTTTTGCTGTTGCTATTTGTGCCACCCTGCGAAGGTGTTGAGACTCTCTTCCCTCTCAGATGAAACATCTAGGCCAAACAGCAAATGAATAAATGTAACTGTCCTTGACTCTAAAAGAAGAATATCATTTGAATAGTGAATAAATTAGTTTTAGAGAGATACCCCAATAGCTAAAAGAGTCTACAGCTATTCTATACTTAGACACAGCAGAGCTTTGAGCCAAATGCTATGACAGCATGCTAACATTTTTACCATGGTCACCATCGTAGTTAAATGTTAAAAAGGTGCCAATTGGCACAAAACACAACAAACAACAAACGGAGACTGATGGGAACCAAAAACTGTATATAAGAAGTGGACGTAGTCACCCTGACGTCAACCAGTAGTTTGTGGACTGCCGTTTTGATTCGTCAAGTTCAACATTTTGGCCGTTCTTATCTTGGTTTTTGGCAACCAGAAGTGACACGAGAGGGTGGAGTTAAGTACAACCGAACGCTGAATTAGACATTAATGGGCTATACCAAAAAGGTTACAATTTACTTTTATGAACTAAAAATACACTAAAAGGATAAAAGTTCTACGACAAAAACACAACCGGACAACGCCATGGTAGCAACCTGTCAATCACAAGGTAGCCACGCCCTAAAGCATACCATACCAACGCAGTCTCTCATGCTACCCAGATGTGTTGTTCGTTTTTTTGTGCCACTGATGTACGTCCACTCTCGGCCTGGACCGCTGAGTGAAGAAAGAAACTCGAGACACAAACCAGCTGTCACTGCTCAGGGTTAATAATGCACACAGTCAGTGTGATTCCTTGACTAAGCTCTTTCTCGTGCTCTACCCTGCCCGATCACCTCGGCTAGTGACAGATTCAATCTGTCCTCGCACTTTGCTGTCTTGGCACGCCAGTGCTCTTGGCTTGAGAAGAAGCACTTTGCTTTTCTATCCCGTCTCTAACCGGCCTGGTAAGTGGCTTTGTCTTTCACTACTTCACTCCTTCTTCTTCTCGATGTGGATGTACCCCCTCTCGTTGTCCCACTTTTTGTGGTGACCATGATTGTTGTTGTCGTCATTGTCATGCTCCATGGTTGTGGTACTACAGCATTCGCAGTGGGCTCAGCCTGGCTGTCCTTCCGTCAATCAGGTCTTCATATTGTTTGTCGCTTGTACAAGACACTTGCATATATGACAGTTTCTCAATAGTCTGTCCTATCAGAGACCTGTAAATGAATCATGAGCATATTTTATGAAGTCATTTCAGCCCGATATGGTGAGTTGTCCCCCAGTTGAGGAAAAAACCTGCAGTGAAAAGCAAACTAGAATACAAAAGGAAACACCTGTCTACCTGTGAATAGCTAACTGTTGAAGAACAGGCTAATGTGACTTCACACGGTTTCCCTCAACACACCTGTCAAGCAAATAGACTCGAGGCTAATTGATCGTCAGTGGCACTGAATAGACACGATAAGAGTTAATGAATTAACATCAGCTGGCAGTGATCGCTCACGCACGCTGGACAAACCTAACTCCGCACGACAAGAAAATTAAGCTGTCAATATTATGTCTGTTGTACTTCCTATTTGGTTCTGTCATCATTGTGCAAACATGAAATACCTGTCAAGTCTTCCTAATAATACACTTAGCGGCAACATAGCACGGGAAGGATGCTTTTTTCTACCCGTCAATTAGTTCTTGTTGTCAATAAACTCCATTTTGACAAATGCAATCTGCAGTAACACCTAGAAAATGTGCAATGTGTGGCTCAGGTTTATACTAGGTAATAATACGATTCTTTTTGAGAAACTTTTCAAGTGTTTAAATACCTATCAGAGCTGTATGAGGGCAGCTGAGGGCTTCACTGGTGAAGTGAACTGTTTACTGTAACATTAGCAGAGAACTCTACAGTTACCAGGCGACTGTTTGACAAAGTAATTATCATTTCCCACGCGTTTGACATCTACTGTATTTCTGGCCCACATACAGTATGTGTTTGATAGTTTGAGGAGTGTTTCACTAAATTGAATTAACATGCTAAACCATCTTGCCCTTGTGATACCAATTGCTTTCAAACCCAGCTGTCACCTTTTGTAGCAAAGTCCTACGAATAAAGTGTAATTAGTTTGCTCAGTTGCTGAAAATACAAGTTTTACGCCGCAGAGAATAGTTTAGCCAGGGCTGAAAGTGATAGCCAACATTTTCAACTTCTTTTCCTAGGTGTTTTTTAAAAAAAAAAGACTCAAGGGTGTAATTGCAGCAGGGTTCACTTTGAAGATTACACATGCTTATGCTGAGTTGTCTGAACAGAAACATGTGGATGAGATGATCCTGACAGGGAGACGCGCCACCGCTTTTCTTGGCTGCGACACAGCTATCAACCAACTAGTCAAATTGTGCCGCGGAGATGGAACAAGATTTTACTTTTTGGCACCTTTGAGTGTGTTTGTTGGAGAGCTTCTGACAAATTCCGGGGTGCTTAAGTACCACTTTATCCTCACTTTTTAGAGCTGCCGCGGAGAGTGTCTAGAGACGACATCATCATCAATTATCTACAGGTTTTTTATGCTTCTGCGTCGGCTGTGGCTGGAGGCATTATGCTTTTATGTTGTCCGTCTCTACGTACGCATATATACATCCGTCCCGTTCTTGTTAACGCGATATCTCAGGAACGCCTGGAGGGAATTTTTCAATTTTGGCACAAGCGTCCATTTGGACTCGAGGATGAACTAGAAATGCTAATTCGAATTTTTTTTTCTGACCGATAGCCAACCCTTGTTAATCAATTATTAACCGTTAAGTGACAAGATTAGTGCGTTGCATGCAGCAGTGCTATTTTTAGTGCCTAACAAGCCGCCCAGCTGCAACGATAAGCCGATACATAAACAGGTTAAATCCATCATTTATCACCAGCTGCAGTGTATGCGCTAAACAGTTAACAGAGTCCCCAGTTCACCCGTACGGGAGAGTTACTGTAGCAGCCACGATGCTGCGTGTGTTGTCGTGGACACATGCAGCCACTCTCCCAGTAAAAGTCAGCCACCACCACCGCATCAGTTTATTTAGCTGTGAGGTTGTCAGCTGTGTGTCTGCCCGGCGTAATGATAGCGAGGGTCCAACAAACCGTGTGTGTTTGTGCTACGTTCACAGCTACAACGTTACTGATAACTAACGTGCTCGCCGTTGTCACACACATACGGTCTGTCAGCCCGGCGTAACGTTAGGGAGTGTCTGACAGACTGAGTGTGTGTGGCGGAGGTGAGTGTGGGGTTGTCGGTGGCGTTGTAGCTGTGAACGTAGCAGTGCAGTGTCTGAACAGTTTATTTGTCGGTGAATAAATGCTACAACTCCTCAAGACCCAAGCCAACACCGGCTCAGACTCACTTAAGGTGGGCTGTTAAGGTGGACCAGTTATTCTCTTAATTTTTTATATTTCTTTTAACCGTTTTACTGATAGCATCAATCTGTAAATATTCTTAATGTTGGTTAACGGTTAAACGGTTGATTATTAACATCCCTAGGACTGGCTTCATTAGACTTTGGTGGTCAGAGGTCAAAGTCATTGTGACCTCACATCAAACACGTTTTTGGCCATAACTCAAGAAGTCATATGCTAAATATGACAATTTTACACAAATGTCTAATTGGATGAAATGATGAAGTGATGACATTTTGGAAAGACATGAATGTAAACTTCCACTTGACTGGTTTGTGGAGGCATACAAACGCAAAGCTGTAATTCTAGTTCAACTCTTTGAGAACTCTCATATCTTAAAAAGATGAAAGGAAGTGCAGGAAAACCTCGGGGTATTTGACGCTTTACTTTCTCATTTCTACCTTTCGAGGTAGAAATCTTATCTGATAAACCTCAGCATATCCCTTTGAGCATCCTGGTACTGAGTGAGGAGAACAAATAGGACTGTTTAGAAATGTTATGGAAGAATATATTAAAATTCATCCACTTACTTATAGCCAATTAAGTACCTCTAATTCAAATTATTTTATTTCACATTGTTCGTAAATATGGGCTGAATTTCAAATTACACCTATTACCTTCCATGCAACTTCATTACATCCCTAACTAGGGTCTGATTTCCCTGATGCCACATGTAATTGATGATGACGGTATTCCTTAAGTGGCTTTCAGGCTTTTGCCTTTACAATGTTTAACACTAATTTCCTTTTTTTGACAACCCTCGGATGACTGTAATTTTCCAGCCTTAGTAGAAAGCATGAGTAGGTCAAGGTTTTCAATTGTTGCGCAGACCTCCCGAGTTTACGTGCATCACCCCCATTCGAGCAAACTCTTTGGGGATATCTAAGTGCTACACCTCGGCGTGCCCAAAATGCAATTCTTTTCACAAAATCCATTAGAGGACACCGCTCTCCCCTGCCTCCCTCTCCTCAGCTCTCCACTCTTCTGCTATTGGGCCTTGTTCCTCTGTTAGAACTGGTGAGATTAGATTTGAAAATGCATTCTATGATTTCTTTAACCCGCAACTGGTGCCGGGTGAGCGATGTTTGCTGCGTCATGGAAGCAAAGAATTTGAAAGTTGATTGACAAATCTATGTGACTGAAAACGTCTGTGACACTGATTAGTTCTGACATGTGTCATTTATTTCTACTTATTCTGTTTACCTCACACTGTCTTTAACATCCCCCTGTATTTTTCGCGTTCCATCTTTCTGCTTTTGCTTCTAACACATCTACTTCAGATGTATTCTGACCTCAAATTACCACTTTAGTCCCTTCATTACCCACTAACACTTTACTGTGCAGGTGTATCACCAAGTTGCTATAGAGAACTTGCTGTGTGCAAGAGCTAAATACTCTATATAACAACCACAGTGAAAAAAAAAAAAAAAAGACTGATGGAGTGCAGTTATAGGTCAGATAACTAATGTAATAAGTCTGATGAAAGTCTTTAAAGGGCGGATCCAACTGCGTTCTTTAATGGGGTTTTTTCAAATGGAAGCGCCTACTCAGCCGTTAGCAAAAAACAGTGACGCAGGTTACCAAAGTAAGCTAATCGAAGCTAATCAATAAGGTTATGAATAATGTGAACGCTAGCACTAGCTGAGTCAAAGTTAGCCGTGCCAAGTTTGGAAATAACTGAAAGAGTTATTTTGGATTTTTTTTAAGTGGGGTTTAATGTATACTCCCATGTTCTGCAAGGTAAAATTACTGTTTTTGTGAATGTAGTCTGGTGGCTTCGAAGAAAGCAATATAACAGCTTCAGCAAAAAACTGTATTTTAACCACCTAAAAAAATCTGTAAGTGTATATAGTGTGTACACAATATTTAGAATATTTTCACCACTATAACTTGCCATCAGGCAGCCCTTTTCGACAGGGGAACTGTAACTATGCCGTTATATCGCTGTCATCAAAGCCTCCAGAGCAGACTCCATTCACAAAATCAGTGATTTTATCTTGCAGAAACACGGGAGATACTGGTCTACCGCTGCATCAATCGGTTAGTTTGTTTGTATTATTGTGTGACTTTACGATCTGAACTAACGTGACGTCCACACATCAGTACATTGTTTAGCTTCCGTGTCAGTACTCCTGTCTGCCTCTCCAAATTGGGAGCATGCCCACCGCCATCTAAGTTACTGTATGTAACATTAATACACTGACTATAAGGCTGTATATACACTGTATATGTAGCAGCATCATCAGGCTTTGGGAAAATAGCATTTTGACGCTTAAACATACATACTTAGACCAAAATTTTAATGTTCTTAATTGAATACATACATACACCACTGGGAAGCTACAGAATGATATAAGAACCTCACTAATAATAATAATAATAATAATAATAATGGACCCATTCTTTTAAATTATAGACTTGTTTAAGATGATCTTTCTGTAGCTTTATTCAGGCAGAATTCATTTCCTAAACCATATAATCTCTCTCCGTTTGGACAAAGGCTATTTATGTGCAATTTATATTCCCTCATCGGTCCCTGTCTTCATATCACGTCTCCTTCTGCTTCCTCTTTTACTCGTCCCATGAGGCTAAGACACGGGTACAGCTGGGAGAATGCCATGCTGTCAGCACATCAGCGAAAACATTACTTTCATTAGGCCTCATTATATCACCACAGACATCCTTGTTAAAATGTCATTTGCTAATTCCTTTCAATACTTATTTCCACCCGGCTGTCTCAGCAGGATTAACGTGTCATTTATTGGGATGTGGAAGAAAACAAGCTCAAAGTTGATTAGCAAAAGTAAACAGAGAGAGAGAGAGAGAGAGAGAGAGAGAGAGAGAGAAAGGGAAGGTGTGATTGGAATGGGAGGGAGGGAGATGAAGAAAGAGTTTCTTTATTAATTACATGTCCATACATCAGAACAGCGATACGTCATCCAAAAAAAATATTAATATTGGCTCGCATGACCACGCCCCCTTTTGGGGAAAAACAATCCTGAGATTTGAGGGACATACAATACGTGAATAAACCAACATGATGAATTGTTTCATTCGCAGTTCAGAAAAGTAACAGAGTAAAAGTAGTCAGAATCATTCTAATTAAATCATTTAAATTAATTTTATTTATTGTGGAGGCATATTGACAAGCAAGTATAAGATGAGCTTGTCAAAAGTATTTATGAGTCCTCCCAGTTGACAACCGTTGTGTTCTGCTTCGGTATGCGAGGTAGGTGGGTTGTGTTCAGTTATGATAAACATGCATGGCACTCGCTAGGAGCTATACACTAATATGAGTGTTTCTGCTACCAACTAAAGAGCGTTGGAAGTGTCAGTGAACCATAACATAGCACATTAAAACGTATGATTTTCTGCTCTAAATATAATGTCTGCTCGATGCTCACATCCCACTGCAACTCAAAGAACAAAAAAAAAGTCTGATTTCAGACTAGGAAATGAAATGAAATAAAAGGTCACTAATATAAGTGCAGTGCAGGAGGTAAAATTGCCTTAATGTAGTTGCTTTGATAGCAAGGAAGCGTTAACAGGAGAACATGTGAAGATTTGTAGACGTCTGGCTGTTTCAACACAGTGCCGTTTTGAAACGCAGCACCCAAAAAGCTGTGAAGTCCGGATTTGACTGAAGAATAATTTATGTAACTTCAGTACTGTATTAAAGAAAATGACAACTGCTCTAAATTCGAATCATCACCACCATGAATTCTTTCTTTTAAAACCATAGTGGACTAGATTCGTCTATTCTGGGTTTTAGGGATGCTTCTACCATTTTTTAAGTAGCTTTGTGTGTATGTATTAAACCCAACGTGTCTGCTCTTTCCCGCCTACGAAGCACACAGTAGCCTGCTGTGTATAAAGAAGCTCTCTCTCTGGATGGCTGCCTATTGAAGTGGGATAAGCCAGAAGCCTCAGTAGTTCCAAATAGGTTTGGGCCACAGCCACAGCAAAGCACATTTCTGTGTCTGCAGGAGTCTGTTTACAGAGTATTGTTACTGCTATTTTTGAGTTTTATCAGAAAAACTGAAAGATACTCTTTCTATGGGACTGTTTTGCATCATCTGCAAAAAACATGATGGGAATATATTTTTTTTTTCACAGAGAAAATCAAATCAAACACATTCCAGTTGAAATGAATAAAGTGCATTGACTTGTTTTATATATACCTGCATAATGCGTTATATCACAATGCATAAAAAGATTATTTGCAAACCTTAATAATCATTTTAATTATTGTAACAACAGTTGTAAGGTATGATCATAATGCTTTACAATAGCAAGTAGTTATCAAATCTTCTCCACTTATTTTGCGTTTGGTGGGCCTAGAGAGGTTTAAAAGTGAACAACTCTGCACTAACAGCCAATTGGACTGTTATCAGGCTATTAAATATGCGTTATCAGTCGCTATAAGCCCCATAGATGTGGGTGAATAGGGGCCTACCACACCCACCTGTTGATTTTATCATTTATTCAAATGGTAGATCACCGAAAGACGGTAGAAAAGAACATGACGGCGACCTCTAGCTACCTTTTCACCCAGGAGACCGGGGGTTCGCTTCCCGTGTGAAACCAGCAGTTTGCAGTTGCCTTTGTGTTTGTAGATATTTTAACTCAAAACACAATGTTTTTCCTCAATTTAACCAAGGTTTTGTTTTTTTTGCCTAAACCTAAAGGAGTTGTATTTTTGTTGCCTAAACCTAAATAACTTGTAGTTTTGTTGCCTAAACCTAAAGAAGCCTTTTCTTTTGTGTTCAAAATGTTACGTTTCGTTCAGTTTTACAACATTAGAAGGTGTTAGAAGGTTTTTTGACGGATCAGACAGAGCATTTCTTTTGCAGTTTGCTGCGTGTTTTTATTTTATATGTTGCTAGGTAACCACCAAATGAATGCTAACATTAGCCTATCTTATTACAAACCAGGAACTGTACGAGACCCAAACTGTTAATAGTAATGAAAACAACTTACCTGAAATCTCAAGTAACGCACTAATTTTTCCTCCAGCTGTTTTCTGTTCAGATCATGGTAACTACGGTTGGTAAAGTCATATAGCTCCAAGTATCCAGCAAAGTTCAATACAATGAGATGAAAAGCTAATGACCTCAGGCTCTTATCCGCTCTGAGTTGAATTTTTTTCAACTCAAGGCGCTCAGGGCGAAATGCCTCGCTCCCATTGAAAACAATTACAAAAAGCCACCCCAGGCTGCGAAAACACACTCTGTCTGATCGGGGCCTGACTTTATATACTCTACAAGAAAGGCAGAATTTTTGTCAGTAATCTAATGGGTGCTAGACACATATATAGTTAAGGTGTAGCCTCTAAAGGATGCTGCACTTCAACATAAAAATACATTACAACAAAATGAAACATGAAAAATAACAGTCACGAAATACCATCACAAAAATAAGGATATAATTTAAAACCTGGGTGAAAACTTTTATTAAATAATTATAAAAAGTAGCTATAAAAACACTTTAATGCTAAAATCGTAAACTTGTGAGATTGTAATCCAGAAAGCCTCTTTAACTTCTTCCCAAAGAAGTTAATGTCCTCTGGTTCCCAAACTGACCTTATCAATACCAATAAAAAAAAAAATCCATCATTGAATGTTTGGCCTCCAAAAAATGTCTGACTAAATTATGTATCCCCCGGCCTAAAAACGTCAATGTGATCGTAGCGTCTGCGGTTCAAGTCCGGCTGGGGACCTTGGTTGCATGTCATACTGTCTCTCTCGCCTCTCATTTCCTGTCACCTCTCGACTGCGCGCTGCCTAATTAAGGCAGAAAATGCTGAATAAAAGCGGTATAATGAACAGTGATTGTGACAGCTCTTTGTCTCCTTCAGGTAAAGTTAGGGTCTGGAGACATCCAGTGAACATTGTTTAGGCCTCAGCTGTCGCTTTGTCTCTGCGGCACGGCGGCGCGGCGGAGTTCATGACGTGCGGCTCCTTCCTGCACGGATTTCTTCCAGGAGCGCCTGTCCAGTGTAATGTGCTCCCAGTTGCTTGATGTGATGGGGAATTTCTTTAGACTGGACTTGATATTGTCCTTTTGCCTGTTTATTAGCATAAAAAAAAGTGAAAGAACTGCAGTCGCTATGAATCTTTGAACTAAAGTGAGCAAATTTCCTTTGAATCAGCAAATTGTCTGGTAATTTCCACCTCTACTCGACGTCTCTCTATCATTTATGGTTATAGAAAGCACCATAATGTTCATAATATCACCTCATAACATTCCTAACAGAACAGAATGAATATAAACTTGGATAATGCATGCATGTATTATAATGTGTGCAGGTATCTATTGCCTTCATAAAAATGTAAATAGTCTATAACCTTGCTTATACTAAATCTAAATTATGTAACTTAGATCCCACTAGCTTTTGCCATAATGGACATTATTTGTTGTATGTGTAAGGCTGTGAGGGGATAATGGATGCAATTTAGTTTGCAATTATTGTAAATGGTTCTTGACAGGAACATTAGGTACAGTACATGCCTAAAAAGTAAATGCAATGTTTTCATCATAACCCCACATCAGCTCTAAGTGCTGAAATATGCAGTTTAACAGTCTGTGTCATTGTGAAACAGAATCAAGGTGCTGGATTTGACAAACAACCTCTCTGCCTCTGAAAGGGGAAAAAAAAGAAGCTTGTTGTTTTCCTGTGATTTAACGGCTATTTCTTATCGCCGCCTCTGAAGAGAGACTTAAAGATAAACATAACACTGCCTTTCCACCGCTCTATAAAAAAACTTGTGTTATCATGTAGAGAAGAGGGATTACTGTCTCAGTGGTTGCACAGGTTCATTGGTGCAAATTTCATCCATATTCCCCTTCAGCTGGGCTCGAGAGCCCAGCGTGAGGAGGTCAGCTCCTGCCTGCTGCTGCTGAGGAGTGATTTCTAACTGAACTCAAGTGTTGTATGTCTTCGCATGGAGACGCACACAATGACACAAGACAATATAGCAATTATCTTGGACTGCCCCTTCTTAGTCGATTAGTCGACTAATCGGTCGTTTTGGTCTTAGTTGACGAAGATTTCTTTAGTCGATTAGTCATTTTTTTCATGCTGAATGACTGAATGACTTACCTCCAAGAAACTCATGAGCACAAATAAACACAAGATTTAAAGTGATGCTTTTGTGTAATACTTTGTGGAGAAACTCAGTTTTACAGATCTGTCAATTTACTCCACTAATGGATTAGTGGTGTTAGTCAACTAAGAATTTCTTTGGTAGAAGACATCACTACAATTATCCTTTTTTAAAATGATTATTATTTTTTTAAGAAATCAGCATATACATGATTGGTGTTTCTTTTGACTTACGTACATATTTTGTCAAAATCTAATTCTAATAACCAAAAAGAAGATATTTAAATTTTTATTTATTTCATCTATTAGTGCTCTCCAGTCGGCGTGAATTTTTGGTTCCAACTGTCACTGTTGTTACTGAAATTTCTTGCAAGGGGCTTGTTGGTTGTAAATGGACGGATGTCTCAAATCACAGTACATAAGGAGCGCCAGAGACATTGGAAGTAGGGATGACAGCAGGGGAAGATAAAATGCCATAATTACTGTGATATAAGATGGAAAATAAAACTCGCTTGAAACCATTTAAGTAAATTTCCATCACTCTTTGAAACTGCAAAAGAATGTCATTCCACATAATACAGAGAAGGGCGTTATCGATTTAACCTCACTGCATTCTGACAGCAGTGCTGCTGTCGGGACTGAGCACCGAGGTGCTCTCCAAGGTGCTAGATCTCTCCCTAGATAGCGTAGCTCTCCCGCGGTGCACACTGTCATGACAAATACAGGCCCGGCGCCAGGATGAATATGCAATAGCCTCAGAAAGGCAAAACAACAACATATGGCTACTGTTTAAAGCATACATTTATTACAGCACTCACAAAAATAATTTAAAATCAGCAGCGGAGGCGCGTCGAAACAGCTGTTTGCATGTTTGCAGCTTGCAGCTCTCAAGGGACACAGATAGTAAGCTCGACCATAGACTAAATATGTCATTAATACGCCTCTAATGGAAGTGAAAGTATTTCTGCCAACTTGTGAAAGCGCAATGTAGGTCTGCTTACCAACTAGGGCCACCAGTGGCATAGTGTCTGTGCAGAACTGGACTTAAGTTACATAAACCGTGCACACACACGACAGCTCATTTCGGTCAATATAAGCAAAATGCACAGCAGATAATAGACTAGTTCTAACCAAGGTATAAATTGCAAATAGCGAAGTAAAAGGCTAAAAAATACTTGAGTAAAGAGTAACAGCACAGTTTTGAAAAGTGTCCCAATGTGCACAATTCCATGCACCAACTGAGATAACTGCAGGTACCTAGTTTTCTATTTTTGCTCCAGCCTTCATTCAGAAGTGGTTTCTCATTCAAGTAGCCCTTCATGGGCCTGTGATTTGTCTAATGACTTTTGATTTTGCACTTTTTATTGATGGATTTTTATTAAGGTTTCATGATTGATACCAGAATGTGTGACATGGATTTAACCTGTTTGTGCATCGGCTTTTCGTTGCAGCTGTGCGGCTCGTTAGGCACTAAAAATAGCACCGCTGTGTGAAATGCACTAATTTTGTCAGTTAACGGTTAATAATTGGTTAACAAGGGTAGATTATCGGTGACATTTTTTTTTTTTTCAAAATTAGCATCCCTAGTTCATAATGATAATTTTGGGGGAGTGGCTTTGGAGGGAGGCCTGAACGGACTGTCAGTGTTGCCAATTTGACAACTTTCTCACTAGATTTAGTGACTTCTAGGCTGGTTTTTTTGGTTAGATACATTTTTAAAATCTAGATTACTCTTGCTGGTTTCTCCAATGTTACCGACTTCAGCTTTAACCGCCAATCAAATATGGGAAACAGCCCCCAGTGGATTGTGCAAATATGTCAAAAAATGTAAAATTTTCATTTTACAGTGTATTTCCTTACACAAAAAGTGTGGAGAATTCAAATTTCAGTTTGACTTTAAAGATACAAATGTCTAGTCACTGGACCTCACCTTGACTCTCTATTTTTAGTATTGGGATGATGATGATTTTCTCTCACTCCCATGAATCATGTATGTACAGCGCATTAGAGACCGAACACACTTTGTCTTCATCATAACCATCATCACATTGTGCACTAATACCTGTCATCATTACTAACCTCTCCGCTGTAATGATAGTGATTTTGTCTCACAGTGTCACATCAGCCGTAAGCAGACACCGACTGCACCGTAGACTTCCCTGTGACATTTCATATTTATGGCTGTTGTTATTTTATACTTCAGCTCTAATGGCTTACATAATCTTGACAAATTCCTGTCAGAAGATACCTGGTTTTCTTTTCACTTTCTACATCAGCACCAGCCCCTGTGATGAAGGCATCACCGCTGTACCTTATTAATGATCTGGCCACATGTCACATCAGAAATCAACACTAATCCTATCTTTGTCCTGGTCTGGACAAGCGACTGTCCAGTTAGTTTGAAGGGCTGGGACGATACACCTATCTCCCAATTCAATACTTTGGTGCCAATTTGATATGTATTGGTTTTCTAATATATTCCTGGCAGACTTTGAATAGAACATACTGTACCGTATTATGCGACATACATTAAATCCATACAGGTACATCAATGCCGTCTCTCTTTTCACATCTGTGCTCCAATCCTTGTGGCTTTGCCCAGGATTGTTATGTGAGCAGAAGGTAGTATAGGTTTCCACACGTCTTTTCGTATTCATCACTGTTGTTTGTTTATTTTTTTAGTTGCAATAAATGATGCATTGATGACAGATTCCTGGCAGAACACACCTGGATTTCTGATGCTCTGCACTGTGAGGAGCAGCCCTAATGATGAAAACATCACTCTTGTTTTCCTTTCTGAATGTTTCCAACAGCAATAATGCACAGAAAGTGACTGTGAAACAGCTCTCTGTGTCTTCACTTGTTACTGTGCCATAGTTGTTTTTTCCCACTGGATGCTGTGAATGATACATGACAGGGTGTTCTGGTGCTGTGTTCACAACAGTCAGCCTGAAGTATCAGACTTGATGCTGAGGACACAACCTCCTGCATCTCGACTTTTTTCTTGGTCGGTCGGCTCACTGCTTTCATCCGAACTGAAATGTCTCAACAACTGTTGGATGGATTGCCATGAAATGTGGTACAGATATAGATGATGATCAGAGGACCATGATTTTTTCCCTCTAGCGTCACCAAAGGTTTCACTTATCCGGTGAAATATCTCAACACAGACGGATTGGCACACAATTTTGCATGGACATTCATCGGTCAAACTTGTCCTATACATGAGTACATTCCCATCAGCCTGTGTTGCAATTTGTATTTAGTGCTAATTACCAAATTTTAGCAAGCATGCTAGCGTCCTAAAGCGAACAGAATCTACCTCAAATTGGCATGTTAACATTGCATGCTGATGTTAGCATTTAGTTTAAAGCACTATTGTCAGGGTTTATCAAGGCGTGGTCATTTCCTGGCTCGGTGGGAGCATACATCGTAGTTTGTTTTCAGACTTTGACCTCAGCAAGACGGCCGCAATGTGATGTTTCTGTTCAGTACATGGTAGCTTATGTTTGTAATTGTCTATTTTTGTGCTGGATTATAGTTTTAACCATTAATGAGGTGGCTGTTGCAGTTCTTTAAATTGCTATTTTTATTCTCAGTTCTTATTTTGGCTTGGTTGGTTTTACTTTGGCGCTGGCTAAAATCTCCTTGAAGGGGGCGCCAAAAATTTCTCTATGCAGGAAAAACCCCGCGTTGTGTTTTGAGTACAGCCTCACAACCGCTTTCAGCTTTTAGACGGCAAACTGGAGATAATTATAGTGGCCGAGAGTAGGACCGTAAAATTAGGCGAGGCCGGCAGAGAATAGCAGCAATGGTAACGGTAGACGGCATCGCTGTCCACTTTCACATTTTGCCGTCCTCCGCGACAGAATTTACAACCGGATATAATGTAGCTCCCTTACACAAGGAGTGTTTCTGTAAGTTTGCAATTGAATATTAAAAGAAAGCTGCATTTTATAGGTACATACATTACTAGAATAATTACATAAAATAGACACAAAATAATTTGATTTAATGTATTTTATTTAATTCTTTGTATAAAATACGACATTGCCGCAGCAACATCGTCATGCAAGTTGCTATGGTGATGTCGTATTGTTTACAAAGAATAGAATATTTTTTGTTTATTTTTTTATATGATTATTCTAGTAATGCATGTAGCTTCTTGTAATATCTCAGTAGGATTTCAAGCTCTGATCATATAACTCCGGATGTTGTTGCACCAAAAATTTAGATTATACATATTTTTTACTGTGGTTTTGCTTTTTTACTTTTACTTTAGTAAATCTTTTGAATACTTTTTCCACCACTGCAGAGGTCAAACTAGCCCCGATGATGAAAACATCACAGGTGTGTGTCTGCTTAAAATGGGCTGGTTTAGCTCCAGTCATGCTTTCACACCGATCTTGTTCATTAGAGGCATAAAGCATCAAATACACAGCAGTACTGCAGTATGAATGTCAGCCAGACAGTGTGTATCTGTATCTGTATGTATGAGTATTGGATTGATGCCATAGAAACAGCTTTGTAATGAAACTAAATATTTATCCAAAATTAATTTATAACATTTCCTGGATTTCTAACAGTTATTGGCAGACATGTGACAAACTGCACTCAACTGTTCAACCAGAAAAAAACACATTTGCAAGTAATATTTGACCCAGGTCTGGTTTGGTGCTGGATGTTAGCGACCTTGTTAGTCAGTGTGAGATTCATCCAAATGAGCCTGCTGAGGCAATTTGAGCCTCACTGGCACTCACATGCTGGTGAGGGCACACTGTGGTTTCACACTCTGCCACACACAAGAAGACAACCAGGCCTTCTCTCCATTTTAATTCTCTTTAGTTAAAGTGACAATGAGTGAGATGTTTCATAGCAATAAATAGCTGCAGTACAATTACAACATCTACATGAGGTTGACTCACTTTTCAATTTGATGAGTTTGTTTTTGCTAATCTTAACTATAAACTCTTTCTGTACTGGTAATAATTCACTTTCCAGCACCATAATTATCTCCCTTTTTTCATACTGAAGGAGGGAAGTGATATTTTAAGGCTGATTTAGTTCAAATGACAGCCTTTTGGATGGTACATGAATAGAATTAAAATGATTTAATTACTGTTTTCCCCCGTTAGAGCGTAGGCAAAAGAAACTGTGATTCTATGGAACAATATAAGCTGATATTAACAGATGCAGTATTTGTTCAGAGCCGTAGCGCTTTCCCATCTCAACATGGCCAGTTTCCAAGAATACTTCGCACCAATCAGAACGGCACTCCACACTTTCTTGTTCCTTATGGTGATTATCAGCCTCTCATGTTGTTTTTCTTAGTCACATGTGACCCTATGTGTAACGCCAAACAGTTAGCCTTGGGGAAGCTAATTAGGTTTTATTTTTTATTAATTTTTTGATATGCAATGACAATTTTTTTACGACATACTATGGCATTTTCTATGCATTTGTCATATTATACTATGACACTTTATGAGTTTCTATACTATAATTTTTTCTATGACATACCTATGACCTTTTATGTGACATTAATATGCCATTTTTTATGACATACTATGACATACTATGGCATTACTTTTTATAACATTATACTAAGATGTTTTATAACTTTTTATGACATACTACACTGACTTTTTCATGACATTTTTATAGCATACTATACTAAGCCTTTTTATGACATACGAGTATAGTATGACATTTTATGACATACTATGCATTGACTTTTTTTTTTACATACTTTAGGGTGATTTTTTATGACTTTCTTTTTATGACATACTATACTATGACCCCCTCCAATGAATCGCCACCTTAACGTGGTGGAGGGGTTTGTGTGCCCCAGTGACCCTGGGACCTGTGTTGTCGGGAGCAATAGCTCCTAGTAGGGCCTCCCAAGGCAAAGTGGTCTCAGGGGAGGGGCCAGACCAAGAGCGATTCACTGACTTTATATGAATTGTCCAGAAAAGAGTTGTAGCACCTCGCCCAGGAACCGGGGCCCTCTTTTGGAGGCAGACCTGGGAGTGGAGCTCGCTGGCGAGTGTCTGGTGCTCGGCCGGGCACAGCCCTGTGGGCGCCAGTTCGATGGGCACCACTTGCAGGGATCGGCATTGGGTCTTTTCCAGATTTGCAAATGGTGAGTGGCAGCAGACGGGTGTGGGGATACTCACAAGTCCCTTGGTCAGTACTGCTGTATTGTAGTTATCCCCTTGCAAATGAGAGGGTCGCATCTGTGCGACTGTGCATTGCTGAGAGGAAGTTTCTGACTGTTGTTTGTGATTATGCATGAAACACCAGATCTTAGTACCCGGCCTTCTTGGTGTCTCTGGGTTGCGTCTTGTAAAGGGCGCCAACTGGGGACTTTATAGTTCTGCTGGGGAAATTCAATGCAATTATTCTGGTTTAGCTGAAGGAAAGCTTTTTTTTTTTCCTATAGTGAGGTTTTTATGATTGATGCTATGAAATTTTTTGGCATACTATACTATTACTTTTTTTCGACATACTATACTATGACATTTTTTTTAAAATTTTCAACGTACTATACATGACTGTTTTCTGAAATATTATACTATGACTTTTTTTTTTTTTTTACTTTTTGGCATACTTTACTATGACTTCTTTTTTCAACATACTATACTATGATATTTTTTTTTCCTTTTACGACATACTATATGACATTGTTTTTAACTTTTCGACATATTATACTGTCACTTTTTTAATATTTCTTCAACATATTATACTATAACTTTTTTTAAATTTTTTTGACATACTATAATATTAATTTTTTCTTTTACTTTTTTACGACATACTATATTATGATTTTTGTTTTTTAATTTTCTACATGCTATTCTATGACTTTTTTCGACAGACTATTCTAGGACTTTTTTTTTTTTTTTTTTTTTTTTTTTTACTTTTTTCGACATATATTAGTATGACATTTTTTTCGACAGACCGTTAGGACTTTTTTTCAACACACTATACTATGACTTTTTTTATTTTTTCGACAGACTCTATTAGGACTTTTTATTTATTTTTTGACATGACTTTTTTTATTTTTTCATTTTTTCGACAGACTATATTAGGACTTTTTTTAATTTTTTCGACATAATATGACTTTTTATTTTTTTGACAGACTATATTAGGACTTTTGTTTTTTAATTTTCTACATGCTATTCTATGACTTTTTTCGACAGACTATACTAGGACTTTTTTTAAACTTTTTTTCGACATACCTAGTATGAATTTTTTTGACAGACTGTTGGAACTTTTTTTCATTTTTCCGACATACTAGACTGACTTTTTTTTTTGACATACTATGACCTTTTTTTCGACATACTATAATATTAATTTTCTTTTATTTTTTTACAACATACTATATGACTTTTTTCAACATATTATACTATAACTTTTTTTTAATTTTTTCAACATTAATAATATTCTCTTTTACTTTTTACGACATACTATTCTATGACTTTTTTCGACATATTATACTAGGACTTTTTTTTTTTTCGAAACTATATTAGGACTTTTTTAAATTTTTTCGACATAATAGTATGACTTTTTTTGACATACTATACTATGACTTTTTTTATTTTTTCAACAGACTATACTAAGACTTTTTTTTACTTTTTTATGACATACTATATGACTTTTTTTTTAAAAAAAAAATCTACATACTATTCTATGACTTTTTTCGACAGATTATACAAGGACTTTTTTCGAAATACTAGTATGACATTTTTTTCGACAGACTGTTAGGACTTTTTTTTATTTTTTCGACATACTATGACTTTTTTTTTTTTTTTTTTA
>CAKAOI010050208.1:12342-39181 GCA_916701655.1 Sebastiscus albofasciatus | reverse complement strand
TGACAAACACTATATCAAACACTTACAATACTACTAACAAGAACAACTAAAAATCATATCGTCTGTTTCACATACGTCTTGTGTTAATGTCTGTATACCTTTGTGTGTATTATGTCATACTGACAAAATAAAGAAAATAGAAACAAACATACGCTCAATCATTTTAACTGTCATCATCTCTCCACTAAACAACCAAATCTCAAATGAAAATACAGGAAAGATTACACATTATTAACTGTGTGAAGTAAAATGTTTAGGTAAGAAGTGAAAAGACTTGCAGATGCAAAACCAGATTTTAGCCACTAGATGGACCCACCATCACATACATGAGAAGTCTATGATATGCAGCTTCCCAATATATTAATCAATAAACAAATGCATTTCTGAATGTAGCCTATGGGATCAATGAAAATTATTTTTTTCTATTTTTCTCATCAGGAAAATGTTGTTTTATCCCAGTATAAAAAACAACAATAACAGCTCTACCTTATTTATTTTATTAAATCAAAGTGTTTATTCTCTGTAGAGTTCAGGAGTAAAAGTGGAGAGTCAGCAGCTGTTAGTTAGAGGCTTGCATGTCTCTATGGATATTAGAGGCATATTGCAGTCATTAAAACAATAATAAAAATGTTCATTTAATGACTTCATACATACACATATAGGCTTAACATCCCAGTTGTGAGATAGCAGCAAAATTACAGTAATGTCATAGGAAATATAAAGTCCCATTAAGAAGCACATTATACTGAGTCTCTATGGAGGCTTTTAAAAATACAATTAAACTCTGAATGAATCACTGAGAGCCGCAGACACGTCACAGAAAGACCTCCATGCAGGTCCAGGGTGTTAAAGGTAGAGCTCTAGTTCGGAGAGCCGATCCTGTTCCGGAATGTGACGGAAACAGCCGAAGAGTCGCTCGGAGAGCAGAGCGGACCACAGCGGTCCAGATGGAGGAACCGAGCGCCTCCACAGCGGACACAGCGGACTCTGAGGTCTCCTCTAACACACTTTGTGGTTCCGGGCTGGAGGAAGGTCCTTTTCAGTGGTTTGCTCCACAGAACCACCTCAGACATGTTTGGTCCTTTTCAGGAGTGAAAGTATAAAAGTTCTCATCATTCACCATGGGGTGAATGTGACGCCTGAGGAAGAAGAAGAGGATGATGATGATGATGATGATGATGATGAGAGAGTGTCGTGACCAAACTCACAGGTAAGTCTTCATTAAAGATAAATAAAAGACATAATTAGACTAATTGATTGTTAAATGTTGCAGCTCGTACAGTGATTTTATCTCATATTAAGTTCCTCTATATGTTGTTGTTATTGTGTTTGTTGTTAGAGGTGCATTTTTCCACCGCTGTGATTTCAAGCTTCCTTCTGCTGAATTATAGATCAACTTTATTTCTGTATGTGCAGCCTGGCGGCTCCCTGGAGAGCTCAGCAGGGATCCTCATGTAATTATAGACTCACTGTTACCATCACTCTCTTCTCCTTTGGTTTGGTGCTGCTGGTACACACAATGACAAATACTTATTGATAAAGAACATTTCTGTTGACATAAAACTCACAATTTAACATATTGTTCACACTTCTGGCTGTGCAGAGTCATTAACATTAATGTGAGCTATCTAATTGGTATAATATTCTCGAGATTTTTTTCACTTTCATTGTCAAAAGCAAAGATTCTCATGAACATTTCAAGGAGAGGAATCACAGTCGAGACTTTAGATAAGCCTGAGATTAGACTGAGATCAACTCAAAGACAAGATTTAGGACAAAAGTAGCTGGTAGTTAGTCTGAATGTCTTTGCAAATGTAAAAAAAAAAAACACTCAAAAAGTTATTTAAAAGTTGCATTTGGAGTTTTCATCCAAAGCAAATATATATATTACCACTATAATCTAAAGATGAAAGGTTTCACTATAGCTGTGAGAATGAATGAAGAAGGTGGGACGTGGTTGAAAGCTCTGAAAGCTAGTAAGTACACCTTTGAGTTTACATAGTTTTGGTTCAGCTGTTCTCACCAGAAGGCGTCTGTCTGTGTGTCCGTATGTCCAACAAACATCATGAATACATTCATACCTCATAAAATATTTGAAAAGCTCTTATATGTTAAGTATATGTAATGTGCATTGTTTACATCTGCTGCTGCTGCTTCTCCTCGTTTATTGGTGCTTCGTAGCTTTTTTTTATTGTGTATTACTACCACCAACTAACAATGTGTGTTTAATAGCCTCCTCTGGATGGTTGTAATGAGGTGTGTATTAGATCAGCTTAGTGGTCACACTATGACTGCAGCTCCACAGAGACTCTCTCATCATGTTACTCTATATTGATCACATGTAGCTGACCTTCCTCCAGCAGCTCTCAACTAAACCTGCATCGTCTAAATGATCAGTGGACTTTAACTCATCTGATAATGACTGGGACGGCAGTCAGAGATGAAATGAGAACTAAAACAGAGACTCAAGAACTTAACTGAACAACAGTTCACTGAACGGGCCTACGTACCATCCACAGGACCAGGGCCACTGGACCAGAACCTCTATATGAATCAATCAAACGACTACACAGACACAAAATGACGTCACAGAGGTGAAAAATGACTACAAAAAATCAAAAAACAACTAGTGGACATGAGGACAAAAAGCACAAAAATAATTACTCCAAAGACACCCAAAATGATCACAAAGAGGCGAAAACGTCAAAACGAGACAAAAAAAGACTACAAAGAGACACAAAATGACAATAAAGAGGCGAAAAACAACCACAAAGACGCAAAGATTCAAAATGATCACAAGTGGACATAACAAGATGACAAAAAGGCAAAAAAACTACTGCTAAGAGACACATGTCCACAAAGAGGCAAAAAACAGCCACAAAGAGACAAAAAACAAGTCTAAAGAGACACAACATGACCACAAAGAGGCAAAAAATGACTACAAAAAGACAAAAAACAACTAGAAAGAGGCAAAAAAAACGACTACTACAAGTGATTATAACATGACAACAAAAAGGCGAAAAACAACTTGAAAGAGACACAAAATGACCTAAGGACATAAAACCACAAGTGACTACAAAGAGACACAAACTTTCAGTCTGGGTGCCTTGCTCCTATGTTGGAGGGGTGGGTGGCCCTTCACATGTCTGTGTCCAGGGGCCCGGGGACAACTGGTGGCCAAACAAATCTGTTATAGCAGATTTTAGTAAAAGTAGCAAAAAGCACTTTTTCATCTACTTTATGCAGTGAATTCTCCATGACACGCCCTGCATTCATGATCTTACTTAAAGGCACAATGAGGAAGATTTGCCGGTTGCGGTTTGTAAACACAACATTCGAAGTTGGCCCCCTCCTCCCAGACTCAAAGACTCATACACCCCGCCCCCTGGCTGCCGTTAGGGTGCTCGCCAGCGGGTGAAAGCCAACCCCAGATTCACTTTCATTTTGGAACGAGCTTTGTCCGCTTGGCGTTTTGCCTTGCTATATTTTTTTGCGCTGTGTCCGCCATTTTCATAGCTTCCTCTTGGATGCGTGCTGTCGATCTGGCACCTGGTCGCCGCGTTTTTACAGAGGTTGATGCCCAGAAATGTCCCGAACACAGCAACATAAGAAAATCCCTGCAGATACAGCAGCCCGGTCTCCTAAACATTACCTTCCAGTACAACAAAACTGCATCGTCAATTATGTTTAGAGTGAAACATATTTTTCTCCTGGATTTACTGAGGTGGAGCTGATTTAACTAGTTTATAAACTGTTGGGTAGTTCAGTCTGTAACATTGCATCATATTTTATAAGTTAATCATAAATACATTTAAACATATAGATCTTCAGATTAACTATGGCTACCAAATAAATGCAATAAAAAGTACTATATTTCTCTCTGAGATGTGGCGCAGTGAAGTATAAAGTCAAAGTAGCAGGAAATACTCAGGTAAAGTATCTGAAATTTGCACTTAAATATAGTACTTAAGTAAATAAGTAAATGTACTTAGTTACTTTCCACCAGTGGTATTTATAAACGCTAACATGCTTCCCACATACACACCCTCCTCCGTGAAGACAGACTGCCTCAGCGGACTGTGTCCATAAATCAGAGGCAGAGAGAGAAACCAGATGAGACTGAAGGATTCAGAGACAGATGAAGTCAGACTGCTCTGCTTAAAACACCATTAAGTCCACAACATTAGGTTAACACCTGTCTGTGGTTCCTCGGGCCATTTCCTACAATCAGAGTCGGTGTAACATTATTACATGATATTATAGCTTCACTTTACCTGAAGAGAGGCTCTTCCCGCTGGATGGATCCCTCAGCTGCTGGCGTTTGGCTATTCACACCACGAGGCATCACTCTGATCAGAAATAAAAAGACAGAAAAGATGATCCAGATATAATCTTCATTCCCTGAAACTTGTTGCTAAGCAATATGTAATCAACTGAATTAGGTTTCCTGGCACTAATATTAACATTGTACTGTAAAAGAAATATTTTCGGCAGCAGTGGGAACACTCGAGGCAGGAGAGCGACTAAAAACTTCACAGTTTTAGAGTTTGATGTGAACTTTGTTATTTATTCCTCTGTTGAGTGATTTCGTGGTGTTTTATTGTGAAAGTGTGTACGCCATGTGGGTGTTTGTTGGGAGAGGACAGTAGATGAGCATGCGTGGGAGTTAGTTTCTGTTTTGGATGCATCTATGTGTGTTTTGTTTTTTTACTCGATCACATGGAGACACTTTGCTTGCAACCACTTTAATGTTGATAAGAAGTAAATCATGATTCTGAGCACAACTCTCAGTTTAATCTTGTTAAAATCTGTATTATGGCTCACTACACAGAAAACACCCAAACATGGACTTATATTCAGTCTGCAAAGATCTGAAATCCAGTAAAAGCCTCCTGGCTCTCCACCCGTGCACATTGCGTTTTGTAGTTAACATAAGAACGTCTCGTACATCGAATTAGTGTCTGGTCGTCTGCTCTTAGAAGTGCATTTAGCAGAGTAGATGAAATTAGAGTGCCTCCATCACAAAAGAGGATCCCAAACATCCAGAGCAGCAAATAAAACTCAGGCCTCTCTTTGCCAGAAAGTTGTCACATTGTTTTTTGGTGATTGCTGACTCAGTTTGAGATGAGATGATGATGATGATGAAGAAGAGAGGAGTGACATCACACATCAGGACTTTCAAAAACTTTGTTCCAAACAAAGTTCAGTGTCAAATACTCTAAATGTGTAGTTAGAGGATAAGGGTGGTGTCAGTCTATATTTTTGTTATTGTCAACAAATTCCATGAAAATACATAAACCAACAACATGTTAGTCCGTCTCTCAATACTGTCTGACTTCCTGTCTCTAATTACAAAGACACAAAATTACCACATGTGGACATAACACGATGACAAAGAGGTGAAAAACAACTACAAATAGGCAAAAAAGACTACAAAGAGACACAACATGATCACAAAGAGGCAAAAACCAACTACAAAGAAGCAAAAAATGACTACAAAGACACTTAATGATCATAAGTGGACATAACACAACAACAAAAAGGTGAAAAACGACTACAAAGGGACCCTCAGGTGTTCTCACTGCTGCCTAAAATAGTTTTATATCAAATTAGTGTCTGGTTGTCTGCTCTTAGAAGTGCTGAGTAGATGAAATTAGATGAGTGCCTCCATCACAAAAGAGGAGATCAAACTTTCAGAGCAAAAAATAAAACTCAGGCTTTTCTTTGCCAGAAAGTTGTCACGTTGTTTTTTGGTGATTGCTGACTCAGCTTGAGATGAGATGAGATGACATCACACATCAGGACATTCAAAAACTTTGTTCCAAACAACGTTCAGTGTCAAATACTTAAAATGTGTAGTAAAAGGATAAAGGTTGTGTCAGACCAAAACCAAACCAAGTCCGTCTCTCAATACTGTCTGACTTCCTGTCTCAGCCCCAAACACTTTAGTTCCTACTGAAGAGGTAAATCTTTAAAAACGTCTAAAACTACAAAGAGACACTTCATGAGCACAAAGAGGCGAAAAACAACTGCAAAGAGACACAACATGATCACAAAGTGGCAAAAACGACTACAAAGACACAAAATGACCACAAGTGGACATAACACAACGACAAAAAGGCGAAAAACGTCTACAAAGTCCTACAAAGTTAGTCCGTCTCTCAATGCTGTCTGACTTCCTGTCTCAGCCTCAAACACTTTAGTTCCTACTGAAGATGTAAATCTTTAAAAATGTCTCACAATTATATAGTTTCATTTTTTTTATAAGGCAAAATAGCATCTATTAGTAAAGAGGACTTTCTACCATTCAGACATATAGAGTAGTCCTCTCAGCAAATTAATAACTTTTCAACAGTAGCGTGTATAATACATGTTAGTTGGAGCCATTCATTGCTGGTTTTAGTCGTCCACACTCACCTTGTTTGTGTCTCAAGCAGGTAACCATGGTGAAGGAGAATCTACCCAGCTGGGCCCACCAGGACTCTGACGAGGGTCTGGTCCACATCAACGTCGGCGGTCTGAAGAGGAGCCTCTGTTCCAGCACGCTGAAGAAATTCCCAGACACCAGACTGGGAAAACTGCTGGCCTGTGACTCAGAGGAGGATATACTGCAGGTGGGTTCAGCTGGTAAACTATCAAATGTTCACTTCCTTCTCTCTTACGGCTCTTCTCTCCTTCCTCCCTCAGGTGTGTGATGACTACGACGTGCAGCAGAAGGAGTTTTATTTTGATAGGAATCCCGGCCTGTTCCCTTACGTCCTCCACTTTTACCAGACGGGCAAACTCCACATCATGGAGGAGCTGTGTGTCTTCTCCTTCAGGTCTGTCTAACGTTTAACAAACTTTACATCAATCACAGAAGCAGATAGATGAACTTTACAGATGTCTAAAAGGAGCTTTAAAAGAAGGAATAAACACACTTTCTCTCCAATGTCTTTAAGAGGATTTTGGGTTGGGCTTGGTGGGGATCTCTTTCTGTCATTTTCACTTTTCATTTCATAATTTAAAGAAATGTTAAATTTCAACTGGTGTACAAACTAACTTGATCTGACTGGTGTTCCCCACGCAGTCAGGAGATAGAGTACTGGGGCATCAACGAGTTCTTCCTGGACAGTTGCTGCAGTTACCGTTACCACGACCGCAAGCTGGAGAACAGCCGCCATCGCAGCTGGGACGACGAGAGCGACGTCAGCAGCATCGACACGTCTGTGGACGAGATATCGGACTTGAACAGGTAAAAAGTAAAGGGTAAATCATGCAGCCCGACTCACGTCCCTCCGTTTACTCACTGCCGTCCTCCATCGTCACAGAGACATGCGGCATTTCCAGGAGGTGCGTTACGGGAACATCAGGAAGTGTCTGTGGCTGACGCTGGAGAACCCGGGATACTCCATCCCCAGCAAGCTCTTCAGCCTGGTCTCCATCGGGGTGGTGCTCACATCCATCGCCATCATGTGTATTAACAGCATCCCGGAGTATCAGGTCGGTACGGAGAGCTGGAAACATACAGTGTGAGGTGAAAGAAACTTATTCTATTTGGCTCATTGATTTGGGCTCATGGAGGCAAAAAACACAAACATCATACTGCTTCTCCTGGTCATAACTCAGTTAAATGTGAACACACAGACATGATACACTTAATTTTAGATTCTCTGTGACTTACTCTTTCTGAGGATACATTATCTCTGATGTCCATCAATGTCCAACGTCTGCAAATCTGCTTAGAAATCATAGTAAAAAAACAATCCTTATAACTGCAGAACTTGCCTGAGAATCATTACGTTTTTAAGTTTTCTTCAGTATCGCAATAATTCAGTGATAGTTGTCTGAACATCCATGAGTCCACTGCAGACAGGAGCTGCCAATAGATAATACGGCATACTTTTAATGGAGACAGTTGGACTAAATGAGTAGGGATGATGGAGCGTAGTTGTCTTGATTTTGTCTGAGGAAGGAAACCGCTGTTGATTATTTCTCCAAACTCATGAACAACTAGTTACACAAATATTATAATAAAAAAAAAATGCCTGCTGTATTTGGCCCTGAAACTGAACGTATCATTTGAAAACACCTGAAGTTTCGATCACCAGTCTTTCTCCTGTTTTGTCTCAGACGTTTGACGATGAAGGGAAGGTGGTCGAGGACCCGACCATGCAGGCTCTAGAGGTGTTCTGCAGCTGCTGGTTCACCTTCGAGGTGAGGACATGAAACCAGAGTGTGGTGTGTACTGGTGATACTGGTGAAGAGCCGACGCAGAGTATTGTTTCTGTGTTTGAGGTGGTGACGCGGCTGCTGCTCGCTCCGAACAAGAGGAAGTTCTTCCATCACCCTCTGAACATCATCGACCTGGTGTCTGTGGTTCCCATCTACATCGTACTGCTCTTTGACTTGACTTTGGGATCAGAGTCTGAACTGGGAGATCTGGGACGACTCATACAGGTTCAGAATTCTTCATTTGTTATTGTATGTAACATTTGCATGAAGAAATATCTAATTATTTCCACTCTTTGAGTCAGTCTGCTGTTTAATGTCACAGATACAGTAAAACAAAAAGTAAAAACCTTGCTTGAAAACACGTTTGTAGTAAAACACCAATCCGGGGTCAGGTCTCGGGGGCAGCAGGCTAAGCAGGGAATTCTAGACGTCCCTGTCCCCAGCAACGTTTTCCAGCTCTTCCTGGGGACCCCGAGGCGTTCCCAGACCAGACCAGATATATAATCTCTCCAGCGTGTTCTGGGTCTACCCCTGGGCCTCTTACTGGTTGGACGTGTCCGGAAGATCTCCAAAGGGAGGCGTCCAGGAGGCATCCTGATCAGATGCCCGAACCACCTCAGCTGGTCCCTTTCGATGTGAAGGAGCAGCGTCTCTACTCCGAGCTCCCTCCAGATGTCTGAGCTCCTCAACCTATCTCTAAAGCTGAGTCCAGCCACCCTACGAAGAAAGCTCATTTTGGCCGCTAGTATCCGCGATCTCATTCTTTTGGTCCCTACCCAAAGTTCATGACCATAGGTGAGGGTCGGGACGTAGATGGACTGGTAAATCAAGAGCTTTGCCTTCCGGCTCAGCTCCCTTTTCACCACGACGGTCCGGTACAGCGCCCGCATAACTGCAGACGCTGCACCAAACCGCCCGTCCATCTCCCGCTCCATTTTTCCCTCACTCGTGAACAAGACCTTGAGACACTTGAACTCCCTCGCTTGGGGCAGTAACTCACTCCCCACCTGGAGGAGCAATCCACCGTTTTCCAGCAGAGCACCATGGCCTCAGACTTGGAGGTACTGACTCTCATCCCGACTGCTTCACACTCAGCTGCAAACTGCCCCAGTGTGTGCTGCAGGTCTCAGTTCGATGGAGCCAATATAACCACATCATCTGCAAAGAGCAGAAATGCAATTCTGAGGTCCCCGAACCGGACACTCTCTTCCCCCCGGCTGCGCCTTGAGATCCCGTCCATAAAAATCACAAACAGGATTGGCGACAAGGGACAACCCTGGTGGAGGCCAACACCCAACGGAAACGTGTTTGACTTTGTGCCGAGTATACGGACACAGCTCTCACTTTAGTTATACAAGGACCGGATGGCTCGTAACAGTGACCCCGCTACCCCATATTCCCGCTGTACCCCCCAAAGGAACTCCCCGGGGAACACGGTCGTAAGCCTTAACCAAGTCCACAAAACACATGTAGACTGGATGGGCAAACTCCCATGACCCATCCAACAGCGATGGTAAAGAGCTGGTCCACTGTTCCATGGCCAGGACAGAATCCACATTGTTCCTCCTGAATCTGAGGTTCGACTATCGGTTGGAGTCTCCTTTCCAGCACACTAGAATAAACTTTCCCGGGAGGCTGAGCAGTGTGATACCCCGATAGTTGGAGCACACCCTCCGGTCCCCCTTTTTAAAAATGAGAACCACCACTCCTGTCTGCCATTCCACGGGTACTGTCCCTGACCTCCACAAGACACTGAAGAGACGTGTAAGCCAAGACAGTCCAACAATGTCCAGAGCCTTCAGCATCTCAGGGTGAATCTCATCCACCCCCGGCGCCTTGACTACCTTTATGAGAAAGATGGAATGAAATGCAAAAGAATCTTTCTCCTCATCACTACTTCATGTCTCTCTCTCTCTCAGGTGTTCAGGTTAATGAGGATCTTCAGGGTCTTGAAGTTGGCCCGACACTCGACAGGTCTTCGGTCACTGGGAGCGACTCTTCGGGTGAGTCAGGACTCTGTTATGTAACATTTGACTTTCTGACATTAAACCGACCTCTGAGGAAGAATAAAAACTAAAGATTAATTTCCTCTGTGACATTCTTCTGTATTGACCTTTCTGCATCATAAAGGTTGATGGATGTCGGTCTGAGCTGGGAACTGTTGTTGTGCTTTTTGTTTTTGAAGATGTGGTTTTGATTTTCAGGCGGAGGGGGTCGGCCTTTAGAAACATACTTGCCAACCCTCCCAATTTCCTTCCGTGGTCACACTTCTCCCGTTTTTATCCCGGCGCTGTACAGCGTCTATGACAATACAGCTACGCCTAATGTCGTTTCCCGCAGAAGAGAGCTGCCATAGATATATAAGTAAGGGATAATGTAAAGCGAGCCGGTCATTGTTGTGAAAGAATCCCCAGCAGAGGGGTCTCTCATCGTCCTGAAGGGGATTCTTTCACAACAATGACCCGCTAGCTGTACATTATCCCGCTTATTACACGGCTACTTACTGAAAAAATCAATATTATGACACAAAAAACGGTCCTCCAGAGTCCGACATCTGAACTGCGCCCATAGCAACGGTCTGTTATACATAGCAACGGTCTGTTATACAGAAATTACAGACCGCAGAACGACTGACCAATCAGAATCGAGTATTCAACCCAGCTGTGTAATAAATATATATAGCCTTTGCTCGCGCTCAACACAACACGGTTTGAGCTGCGATCTCTGCACATCACAGCGCCCAAGTTGGGCTTTGCTCGACGCAGCGAAAAGCCGACGTGGTGCAAGCCATCAGAAATAACGTGTTTCAGAGGTCAGTGGTGGCGTTGTCACGTTGTGTCTGAAAGGACATTCAGCGAGAGAGAGAAGGAGAGAGAAATGGAGAGAATTAAGAGAAAGAAATACTCAAGCAGGAGCAAAACATAAAACCCCTGCAAATTCAGGCGAATTATTCAGTTTTGTTTCCTGAGAATTAAAAGTAGAATTAAAAGTAGGCCTACCTAACAAACAATGCTGTTGTTGTGAACTTATTATTTTGTTATTTTCATTCTTTTAAAGTCACCAGAACGCAGGAAACAATGCAGGCCCTGAAACTCTAATTTTTCTGATGGAGGACCCCCAGACCCTCCAGTTTGGGTTAGAAATCCTCCCTATTTTTGAGGTCTCAGGGTTGGTGAGTATGTTTAAAAAGACGTCTCTTTGCGAGCATTAACTCTGATCTGGTTGTTCCATGTAATGTCATTATCGTGTGAAGTGGATCAGTTACACCAGCAGAGAAGCAGCTCCTCCATCACAGTACAGCAGCTCATGTTACCGTCTCATGTATCAGAACATGATGATGATGAGCCTTAAACACCATCATGTCTGAGCTGAAATCATCTGCTTGACTTTGTTAGCTGGATTTGGATTCATTACATTTACATTCAGATCGAAGCAGCACTTTAAAGGGACTCTGTAAGAATCAGAAATTGTTTGTTAACAGTGACACCTGTGGCCGTTAAGTCCACAACATCCTGTTTCTCGCGCTTGTGCTCGCATTATCGACACGCACGAGACTGAACGTGATTGACAGGCATCATGTTGATTAACCTTAGCATCATTAGCAGCTAAAACCACAAAAACACTATATATTTCACATGTAACAGTAACAGTAATGTTAGCTTACCAAACGAAGGTCCGACGTCAGTCACATTCCTGTTTTGCCAGATAGGCTTCACCAGATAGAACTTTGTTTTTTTGTGCTTCCGTGGAGTTTGTGTTGGACTCTGAGTTGTTTTGTGGGCTGGTTTGGTGTCGTTTGGCTGTCGTTTGGTGGCGTTAGCGGCTCCATTTCTAACCGAACGTTAGCTACGACTAAGGCGCGAGCGAGCATGACGTCACATCCGTTGGATTTTCCTGGGAAAACAGGCCGGGGTTCTTCACATTAAAAGCAGTCTACAGGCTGATAGAGGAAACCCAGAAAGTTGCAGGTGGTCCTGTTCACACATTGGCAATAAAAAAGGATTTATACGTGTAAAAAGTTACATACAGTCCTTTTAATAAATGCTGCTGGTTCGTGAGCGGCATCAGAAGTGAAACAATTAGAGCGTCCTCGGTTTCTTTCCTGCATATCAACGAGTTATAAACACAGGAGTTTAAAGGTGTAGAACTTCAAACAGAGTTTAAATCACAGCTGATGATGAAGCTTTAACTTCAAAACAAAATAAATGTATTGTGAAAAGCCAAATGTCACCTGAAGAAAAAGACGCTTAATGCACTGATAATATATTAAAGCATAACAGCACATACAGTACATTACATTAAAAGGGACATATCGTGCTCATTTGCAGGTTAATAAATGTATTTTGGGTTTCTACTAGAACATGTTTACATGCTAGTCATAGTATAGTATGTCAAAAAGATTTCATGAAAAATAGCCACTAATTTCTTTAACGCATTAATGCAAACATGTCATACTAGCTTGTCATGAAGGAGGTTAAATAATGCTCCAAACTTATGCTAAATTTTGGCGAGAAAAAACTGTAATGTCCATTTTCAAAGGGGTCCCTTGACCTCTGACCTCCAGATATGTGAATAAAAATGGGTTCTATGGGTACCCACGAGTCTCCCCTTTACTGACATGCCCACTTTATGATAATCACATGCAGCTTTGAGCATATTTTTTATGCTAAATGCAGTACCTGTGAGGGTTTCTGGATAATATTTGTCATTGTTTTGTGCTGTTAATTGATTTCCAATAATAAATATATATATACATTTGCATAAAGCAAGCATATTTGTCCACTCCCATGTTGATAAGAGTTAAATACTTGACAAATCTCTCTTTAAGGTGCATTTAGAACAGATACAAAATGTAAGATTAATTTGTAAGTAATCAGGGTTCATTATGGACAATCATGTGATTAATTGTGATTAAATATTTTAATCGATTGATGGCCCTAAAAAAAAATAAAAAGGTAAACTTCCACCACTAAAAACTGAGTACTGCTTCAGATTACATCTAATGGAGTTCTTCTAACAGGTTTTTGTCCTCCATGTTGTTTCTGCAGCACAGCTACCGTGAGGTGGGCATCCTGCTGCTCTACCTGGCCGTCGGCGTCTCCGTCTTCTCCGGCATCGCTTACACCGCCGAGTACGAAGAGGTAACGTTCACACTCTGTACTTTATATAAACATTCATTTATTTATTCTTTTTCTTTTGTGACTTCAGCCAGTGAGGTTCTTTTATACTCACAGTTTCTGTTGTCCATCACAGTGTGAAACATTTCTGTCTCTGCTGCAGCTCATGAATAGTAAATTAAGTATTAAGTAATAATTAAGTAAAATTACTAATACCACAGTGTAGAAATACTAAGTAAAGTTACAAGTAAAAGTCCTGCATTCAAAATTTTACTTAAGAGGACAAAAGTATTAGCATAAAAACATACTGAAAGTACCAAAAGTAAAAGTACTGATTATGCAGAATAATATATATTATATCATTGTATTATAGGTTTTGATGCATTAATTCATCACTTTAATGTCATCACTGTCCTGTTGCTCAACAACATTGCTGTTTTGTCTCTTTTATGTGAAATTTATCCTTGTTTTTAACGTTTTGCTGTTTTGTTTTCACTCTGTTATTTGAGTTTTTACATGTGAAACTTTTATGCCGCTGTCTCGGCCAGGACTTCCTCGGAAAAGAGATTTTAAATCTCAGTGGAAATATCCTGGAAAAATAAAGGTTCAATAATAAAATTAAATACATTTTAAAAATGCTAATTTTAATGACTTTATTTATACTACTGTGTAGTTAAATCTATAATAAAACATCAGCATTTATTAGTTAATTATATTTTGTTTTAATAATCTGAATCTGGAAAGTAACTACAGCTGTCAGCTAAATGTAGAGCAGTAAAAAGAACAATATTTACCACTAAGATGTAGAGGAGGAAAAGTCGAAAGTAGCAGAAAATGGAAATACAACACAATTAAATTATTAAATTAAATTAAATTAAATTAAATTAAATTGAGATAAATTAAATTAAATTAAATTAAATTCCTATCTTTTCACCAAGAAACGGTCAACAAATAATTTGAATATATAATAATAATAGTAATAATATTTTGGTTACAACAGTAAATTAAATTAAATTGAATTGAATTGAATTGAATAAAATAAAATAAAATTGAACTGAAATGAATTGAATTAAATTAAATTAAATTCCTATATTTTCACCAAGAAATAGTCAACAAATAATTGGAATAGATAATAATAATAGTAATAATATTTTGGTTACAACATTAAATTGAATTAAATGAAGATAAATTAAATTAAATTAAATTGAACTGAACTGAACTGAACTGAATTAAATTCAATTCAATTCAATTCAATTCCTATCTTTTCACCAAGAAATGGTCAACAAATAATTGGAATAGATAATAATAATAGTAATCATAATTTTGGTTACAAGAGTAAATTATTGTTAAATTGCTTCCTGGTTCGTCGTGTTACTTTAATTTTTGTTGATATTCAGGTAACATGAAAGTCACATCATGTCCTTTTAATGTATTTGTTGTGTAACCACATCAATGTAAAATATAAAATCACTATAAAGCTCTTCTCCGTCTGTGTTTTTAGGACGTGGGTCTGGACACCATCCCGGCCTGCTGGTGGTGGGGGACGGTGAGCATGACCACGGTGGGCTACGGCGACGTGGTGCCCGTCACGGTGGCCGGGAAGCTGGCGGCCAGCGGCTGCATCCTGGGTGGCACCCTGGTGGTGGCGCTGCCCATCACCATCATCTTCAACAAGTTCTCCCACTTCTACCGCAGACAGAAAGCTCTGGAGGCGTCGGTGAGGAACAACCACCGCCGGAAGATGAGGATGAGCTGCGAGAACCAGCCAGAGGACGACGAAGAGGACGAGGAGGAGGAGCAGGAGGAGGAGGAGGACAGCAGGCGTCTGGACGGTGATGACACTGATGACATGGAGGAGGACGACATAGACTATGAGGATGACGGAGGTGTCATCAACTATAGCTACGTGGAGCATCCGTCCTACACCTCCATGCTGAGGAGGAAGGAGCTGCTGCAGCTGTGACGAAGCTTCACATCAAATCTGATCCAAGAACACATTAATAAATATAGTATGAACTGGATTCATGTTGATCTTCTGTCTGCTGCTCAACAAGTGAAGGAGTGGGTCTGATCAGAGGCTGCTGAAGGTCGGAGGGGTCGTATAGAAACAGATCATAACTCTGAGTCTTCCATGACCGACTGTAGTCTGTTCTCATTCATCGGTGCATGTTTCATGCTGATTCTGGACGTGTTCCTCCGTCACGACTGTTAGAGGAGTGATGAACTGAACAGGAAGTGAAATAGCATGCACGCAACTCAAATAAAAAAATACCATGAAAAACTGTGAGAAGTACTTTAGTGGAAGTAGAAGAGATGTTTCAACACATGGCTGCACTGACCTCTATGCTAAATGCTAACATCATGACAACGCTAACATGCTGATGGTGGAAAGTAACTAAGTACATTTACTCTATTTTGAGGGACTTGTACATTACTTGAGTATTTCCATTTTCTGCAAATATTGTACTTTTTTCCCCCACAACATTAATTTAATAACTTTAGCTACTTTGCAGATTCAGATTAATAATAAAATATCATAGAAAATCAAAAAATGATTGATCACTTGGTGAAATTCACAAACTACCTATCAGTGTATAAAGCTCCACCTTTATCAGCTGCAACATTAAAGTGATGAACACATTAATGCATCAATAATTATAATACAATAATATAATATATTACACGGCTTTGTTGAATACTTGATTCTGAATGGTGTTTTGTCATGTCATACTAGCTTGTTAGGAAGGAGGTTAAATAACGCTCCAAACTTGCGCTAAATGTTGGCGAGGAAAAACTGTCATGTCCATTTTCAGAGGGGTCTCTTGACCTCTGACCTCAAGATATGTGAATGTAAATGGGTTCTCTGGGTACCCACGAGTCTCCCCTTTACAGACATGCCCACTTTATGATAATCACATGCAGTTTGGGGCAAGTCATAGTCAAGTCAGCACACTGACAGCTGTTGTTACCTGTTAGGCTGCAGTTTGCCATGTTATGATTTGAGCATATTGTTTATGCTAAATGCAGTACCTGTGAGGGTTTCTGGACAATATGTGTCATTGTTTTATGTTGTTAATTGATTTGCAATAATAAATATATACATACATTTGCATAAAGCAGCATATTTGCCCACTCCCATGTTGATAAGAGTATTAAACACTTGAGAAATCTCCCTTTAAGGTACATTTTGAACAGATAAAAAATGTGTGGTGAATTTGCGATTAATCACGATTAACTGTTTTAATTGTTTGACAGTCCTAATTATTTTCTAATATTTCTGACATATTCAGCAGTATCAGTAGTATTCACCCTCTCAGTTCTTATAGAAGACACTTGGACTGGTTCCAGGTCAGTGTGAAGGGTGGTGAACGGTGGCGTCGTGCCACACAGTTCACTTTTAATGAAATACAATTTAATAAATGATTAAAATAATTTAATCCAAACTTTAACAAGAAGAAGAAGAAGAAGAAGAGGAAGAAGAAGACAATGTAAAAACACTTCAATACAAGCGAAAGAGCAGTACAGTATCAGCAAAATGTACTGAAAGTACTGTAGTGTTGCTTATACATCCACACTAATACGTTTTGGTTTTAAAACGCCATTTTAAGATGAGCGTTTAAGGGTCGTTTCAGAGTCCCCACAATGTGACTGTGTAAACACACACACATATATATATATATATATATATATATATATATATATATATATACACAGACACAGACATAGACACTGTGTGTCCCGCTGCAGACTGAAGGACACAGATCAGATTTGAGGCTTTAGCTGATTAAATATTCATCTCTGTTATTTTGGCGACGACGACGTGGAGAGAGAAGAAACAGGAACAAAAGGTTGATTTGATGGATCTGATGAGACAAGAGAAGAAGAGAGGACGCTTTTAGGAAGTCACTCTGTCCTTCAATCAAAGAGGACAAAGAAGACGAAGAGGACGAAGAGGACAAAGAGAATGAGGAGGAATCATTTAGTTTAATTTTAAAATAGGTTCAGTGACCTCTTCAAACAGCTGCTCACTGTAGTTTCTATCAGACAAACAGGAGGAAATAGAGACTTTGTTGGGGACTATTTTCAGCGGCGGATTAATCCAGATGTGGTGCTCTAGTGAGTATTAGTGTCAGCGGGATGGTGTGTTGATGGTGATGAAGATGAAGGAACAACAGTTAGGCTCATGGTTCGTGTCCACAGGGGCGTTTTTTATCGTGAGGAGACACACAGCTTCCCAGCGTTGGACGCTTGATGGGCTGCCACCGGACACGAGGAACCTGATTGGACGAACTCTTCTCCTCGTGGGCTGCTGCTCTCAGCTTTCAAACCGGAACCAACATGGCGGCTCGTTTGGAAACTTTCGTTCCTTATTTCACGAAAATATTTCACTGAAACGTGTATCTGAAAACATTTAATGAGAAATAATCCATGTATGATGAATCTGTCTTTATTTTAGATCAACGGTTAGTTCAAAAGTTTCTCGGGAGTTTACAGAGGCAGCGAGACCCTGATTTGCATAAAGTAGCCTCGACCTCAACTTTATGTAAATGAGGAGCGTGTAACTGCGGACGTTTGCGTGACGTACAAATGACACACGAGAAAACGCTAAAGTACGTCCTCATGACACGCTGAATGTCCGTGTAACGTCGTGGTATTTCTACGACTTCCTGTGAGACGGGTTGGGAGAAGAGATATCAGGATACGAGTCAGTACATACAATCACTGCTGGTTTCTGTCTGAACATGTAGCAGGACGTAGTACAGTTCTGTATTCAATTACTAATTTGAAGTACTTGAACGTTTCTTGAGTATTTCCATTTCATGCTACTTTATACTTCTTTCAGAGGGAAATATTAATAATATAATATTCTTATACTCCACTACATTTATTTGACAGCGATAGTTACATAAGGATTCTTTTACAAACAACAGTATAATAAAGTATTTAAGATTACAACAGTAAAATACTGTTTACACATTAATAATAATATATAATAGTATAATCCTCACAAGGGTTTTCTGCCTTTTACTTTTGATACTTCAAGTATATTTTGCTACAAATAAACGGTTTTACTTGCAACAAAGTATTTTTTATATTGTGGTATTTCTGCTCTTACTGATGGAGGATCTGAATACTCCCTCCACCTCCTGCTTTATAGTGACAGCTTAAAAGAAACAATAGAAAACCTGACGGTGGAAATCCTAAATGCAGATGATCATCAAACAAATCTATAAAACCAGAAAAGTATTAAATCAGAAACATTTCTTAGTGTAAAAACGAAGACGCGGTGTTTTAACTTTCCTCCGTTTTTATTCATTTCTTTATGAGACGAGCAAATAGAAACCAACCAGATATCAGTGACGTCAAACAGACTTCACCGCAGACTTTAATAAACTTTAAGGCAAAAATATAAACTTCAGAAACATTTTCAGGCGTCAAACAGGAAGTGTGCAAAACATGAGAAGAGCTCAGAAGAGACAGCAGATCTTTACATGGCTGGAATAATAATATAATAATAATAATAATAATAAGGTTTGAACATAAAAGAGACCGAGGACAGAACAGCTGATTCACCTCGAGATGAAACCGTTAATCCACTTTTTCTTTGTTCAGGTTTGATATGGAAGCCGACGATGGTTTTGTATTTGAACATTTTATAGTTTGTATTTCTACTTTAGAGCACACGTGTTATAAAACATCTGGAAACACCTGCAGGAAGTGATGTTTGAGCTGCTGAAGATGACCTATGAAAAATGAATAAATTAAACACGTCTCAGCAGGATTTAGACATTTTAACAGATATCACTAATAAATTAGAGCCTCATGAAGTGAAACATCTTCCACCACCGAGAACAAACAACTAACCTGAAATGAATCCAGATGTGTTTCATGTTTTCACTGTAAACCAGATCATAATAGTTGTCCAGACCTTCCCTTCATGCTCAACAAACCTACAAATGCCTGCAGTGGTTTGTTTCATATAAAAACATTTAAGAACATCACAGAAAGCATTTTAAACATCAGAACAGTTTAACCCATTAGTGCCCACAACTGATATTTTTTCATTTCCTTTGCTGGAAGTCTCTCTGGGCTCGTCGAAGCGCAAATGTGACGACATTTTTTTTAGAATCGGTCGAACCCTTTGGCTGAAAAGTGAGCTTTTCTGATCATACTACATCAGTATTTGGGCAAATGATGGGACAACTGCTATTGCAACAGACTATATTTTCGGAAAAAACAATCATCCATGTGCCCAAATACTGGATATAGTATGATAAGATAATGTCTATCTCAGAATCTACAAGCAGCACAATCAAGTATTTGGTATCTATGAACTCAAAACAAGTTGAATATCAAAGATATGCTCACTTATGCAGTGTAAAACAAATGTTTCATATGGAAAACATTTAATAACCACGATGATAGCGTTTTTTTTAGGGTTGCACCGATCAGATACTGACTCAAATAACTATTCAGTTCAATTCTATGTTTACGTCTGATTACACATGCACATACTACGCCAAGTTTTCCTGTTAGATATTTGCCTAACGTGTGTCCGTACCAAACTTCAAGACTTTTGACCAATCGGAACAAAGGTCGTGGCATTTTTCCTGCTCATACATAATACAGTCTTTGGGCACAAATGGGTTAATTTCTGTTACATATCCAGTGATTACGACTTAATTTTTGATGCATCACTTCACTATGGAGGACGGAACCTGACAAAAAATAAATAAATGGATAAATAAATAAATGACTAAATAAATAAATATGTCATTAAATGTAGCAAAAATTCATCAATTAATTGATAAAATGTGATATAAGTTGATATTTGTTTTAATTTGCCTTTTTATTTATTCACCTTTGTATTAATTCCCTTATTTTGTACTTTTATTCATTTATGTATTTATTTTTAAATCTATTTATTTATTTTTGCATTTGTTTTTATTTACATTTATTTTTATTTATTTTTGCATTTATTTTTATTTATGTATTTTTGTATTTATTTAAAAAAATATATTTTATATATATTTTTCAATCTATATATTTATTTAATTATTTTTTTCTGCATGATTTTCCCTTTGCATTTCATCCCTCATTTATTTCCCCAAACTTATTTATCTCTGTATTCTTTTCTTTTTACATTTCTTCATGTACTTGTGCTTCATTATGCAAATGAGGGGTGAATTGCAAAGGGAAAATCATGCATAATTAAATAAATAATTACATGCACACACACACATAAATACATACATTTAAAAATAAATAAAAAATAAATGCAAAAAAAAATAAATACTTTTAAAAATGTACAAAAAATAATGACATAAATAAATTAAAGTGGAAATTAAACAGAAGACTAAATAAATAAAGGAATCAATACAAAGGTAAATAAATAAAAAAAACTATTTAAACAGAAATATCAATAAATGTCAGATTTTATCAATTAATTAATGGCTACATTTATTTTCTATATTATTTTTGCTACATTTATTGACATTTATTTATTTAGTAATTTATTTATTTAACCGTTTATGTTTTATTTTGTCAGGTTCCGTCTTCCATAGTTCACTGCCGGCATCAAACAGCTCATGCATCATATTTTATAACAATCACGTTGCATTATTTTTAATATTTTCCCTTTTTTATATTCAATCACTGTTCAGAAACATAAAAGGCAGAACATCAATAATAAGGCAGAAAGAAAAATCCCTTTTTGTTTTTCTTGTAACACAGAAGAGAAAATAAAAAAATGAATTGTGCTCACGAGTCGTTTTCTTTCAGAGAAACGAGTTGAACTCCAGCTGACGGACGCTCCTTTTAACTTATATTATTATAAATATAACTTAATGAAAAGCGTCTCATTTTGGGGATTGAACCCTCCGACTGTTCACATATAATCCCGATATACAGCTGCAGCCAGCGGTGCTCATACTGTGTCTATATACACAGACCAATAAACTATCTACAGTCACGTCTCATCACTGCTGTCATTATTTTTACACCCCTGAGGAGTTTTATGACCTGAGAAGCTGCTTTTCCTTTTCGGTTGTGACACTAAATCTACGTAGAAAAATAGATGTTTCTGTGCTGGATGAAGAGGAATGTTAGAAGTGAAGGTGAGTCAGACGGCGGTCGACGCCAGCTTCTGTCTGACGCTTTTTAATCTCGTTCGGTTCAGATCAAACTAATAAATCCAGGAAATAAAAGCTTTGTAGAATCGATTCCATAAATCTGTCGACCTACGTCATTTTTTTTTGCTTACTGAGGAAGAAAAATAGATGCTGGACACTGAAATAAAAACTCAAATTAAACACCAAGAAGTTCACTGGAGGTTAAACAAAGTCAAGTTTCCATCTCATTAAATTCCCTTTTAACATTTAGACACTTTCAGACATTCTCAGTCATAAGAAAATAAATGAAGATATTATTATTATTATTCTGCAGGTGAGTAAAGACCAAACTGTTTTAGCTTGTGATCCTTTAAATGAAGTAAAGTCAACCAAAGAGAGACGGAGACCTGTAGAGGTCATTTAAAAATAAAGATTAGAGGAACATCTGACGTTTTGCTTTAAACATTTATGGTTTATAACCAACACAGTCTCACGCTAGTTCATGAAATAGCCACTAAATGTAATCTATTTGATTCGTCTACATAGACATGAATTACACATTTTTTTTCATGACGCTCAGCGCGACTTTCAACAACGTATTTTTCGGGAGTTTTCCTACGAATGTCCAGCAACATGTGACGCACGTGTCGATTTCTGCTCCAGTCCTTTTCAAAATAAAACTACTGAGTGAAGTTTAGTAGAATTTGGCGGTTTGGGTTCAAATAAGTGATGAAAGTCTGGTGTTTTTAGACCCACTCATCCACCTGACCTCCTCCCTACACGCCGCTCACCGCTCTTTATACTTCCTGGTTCACGATTACGTGGATTATATACAAACTGATTTCATGCTGACCATTAAGAAAACAAATGTGAACTTCATTTTTATGTACCGTTAATTTAATGTTGCCATTAAATTCCGTGACTATTTCCCGACCTGCTGATATGAGACACTATAATGTAGCTGTTATGATTATTAATATATTTGTCAACTTAAAATCGTCTGAAAATAATATAAAATATGTCTTCATAAGAAGTTGGGAGTAGTTGAGAAATACTGTAGATTAATAAACATGAGTTTCAAGTATACATTTTCTTTATCATACATCATACTTTTATGTTTATGTTTGTATTTTAGCCCTAGAATTTAACTTCTACTGGCTCAGATTCTCATTTTGCTTTTACTCGTGTTTTCTCTTTCTGAAATACATATTTAATGAGCGCTGTTGAAGGGAGCCTGGAGATGTTTATTGCCAACAACTGCTTCGCTGTGACTGTTGTGAACATGATAAATATAGAAATATATATCGGCTCATAATTACAGCTACATTATAGTGTTTTATAAACCATTTAAATGTTTACGTACGGATTATAAAATGCTAAACGGGAGGGGGGGTTAAAGTAAATAAATGTAATTATTTTACTGTTAATCATCTCGTGACCCAACACCAAACACTTCAGTTACATCTCAAGATCTAAATCTACATTTTGACTATTTGTCTGTAAGTCGTCTTTTAGACAAAGACGTTTAACCTCCAGTTAGATCCATGATGATGGAATAATCAATCATATAAAAAATAATAGTATTAATCTTCACCAGCTGACCGAGATCAACAAACACCGACTACGTTTACATGCACACTACTATTCCTCTTTTATTCTGAATATGACAATATTGTGAATTTGATATGTGTCATTTAAACAACAGGGCTGCCAAAGTTAACGTGATAATAACGCAAATTAGTTTTAACGCCACTAATTTTTTTTAACGCATTGATGCAATTTTATGCGCAGTTTTACAGCTAGAGTGAAGATACTGGTATCACATGAAACTAGAAAAACTGTTTGAAGGAATGAAAGAAGGAGGCTGCCTGACGTTAATCAGAGTGTGAACGGCTGCATGTGAACAGGAATACCAGTCAAATATTCACTTTCATTAGCCGTGTAAAGAGATCAGGACTACTGTCTTTTTCAGAATACGTTGTGCATGTAAACAGAGTCGTTGTTCAGTGATCCATCATCATTGGGCATTAAGAGTAACTTGAGTTAATCTGAATGAAGAATCTCCGTTATGAATGTATTTCTGCTGTTTGGCTCCATGAAGCAGAACTGAGCGGGAAACTCAAGTGTCACTTTTGTTGAGAGAGAGAGACGTAAAACTAAAACATGATGAATTATGAACTTCAACCACGGCTGTATATGTAGAAAATAATATCAAACAAAATGTACCGGATTAAAGAGATTTCGTTTTTTATGGTCGAGTTTAAAGTTTAGAGAGAGTAACAGATGTTCTCCGGTTATCTCCTCTCCTTTTAGATCATTCAAACATCTGGTTCCTTATCATTTATCAGAGTTTTGGAACGATCTTGAAACTTTGATTTTGTGAGAAACTTTCCAAGAAGGGAATGATCCATTTCTAGACTTTCACAGTCCAGCAGCAGCAGCAGCAGCAGCAGCATTTACCAACGATGAGAGGAAACGCCAGTACCTAAGGTGAGCAGTCAGCAGGTAGAACCATATTGTACCACACGATTAAGTAAAAAAAAAAAGTAAAGAGATGAGATTGTAACAACCATCGCCGAGTCCAGATGAGCTGCTGATGGCGTCGAAATCAAACGTTCTTAAACCGTTAAAACCAGAAACAGAAAAAAGTTCCTGAAGACTCAAACCTGGATCTTAAATCAAAAAGAGAAAAATAAAAGTCATGAATATTGTGCCAAACAGCTCGTTGGAAGTTCCTCTTCATCAGTTTGATCATCAGAAGTCTTCACACAGTTTTACCGTCGTTTCACTGAACCGCTGCAGAGAGACGAAACATCCGTGTTTCCTTCTCAGAAGTTCTGCTGCCGGCGTTTTTTGGCCTCGATGGCGTCGAGGATGGGCTGCCTCTTGGTCTGGTAGCGCTGACGGATCTCCTCGATCTCCTGCTCCATCTGAGGGTCCAGAGAGGCCAGACGCAGTCGCAGCTCCTCCACCGACCACGAGTTCACCTACAAACAGCAAACACCTTTATTCTGACACCGTGTCCTGACTGGATGGGACGCCGCCGAGCGCCAAAATCAGCTTGATTACACTGTTTTCTATTAGAGCGTCCTAACTGGCTGCCAGCGACGCGGCGCTGCAGCGTTTTGGGCTGAGCTTTTGTCAGACGCCATGTTCCTATTTATTCCCGTCGCTAGCGTTGAGAACGCCACAAGATGGACGAGGAACGGCTGACCAGTTTAGATGAAGTGAGCCGTCAGGGCCGCCGACAGCCGGAGAAAACCAGGTCAGTTGTCCTGGATGTAGATGAGGATGTTAATTTGATTAATGTTACTTTGAGGACAAGCATTGACGCTCTCAGTTATGTGTCCACCAGAGGAAAACAAGCTACCTGGTGTCAAGATATGTAACCGCCTCCTCACTAACGGTTAAAACACAAAAAACACAAAAGTGACAACTGGTAGCCACCAAACCACCGGGTTCTGACATTTTTCAGACTTTTTTTCAATTTCTTTTTAGAACATTTGTCTGACATTATCCAGACTTTTTTCGGACATTTTTTTAGACTTTTCTTTCTCAGACTTTTTTTGGGGGACATTTTTCAGACTTTATTTTTTTTGCATATATTGCAGACTATATTTTGTTATCTTAGCCTGTTTCTAGAACTGAACAGTGTGTATAATCTCTACTGTTTCCACCCGGACAACAACAGAGCTACACCAACTGTCGTTTCCCGGCTGAACAGAGCAGTCTATGCTCGCGACACAGCGCAGTTTGAGCTCACGCTTAAGCTGCGCAGTGGTGCTGTTGTCTTGTTGTGTATGAAAGGAGATTCAGTGAGTGAGAGAAGGAGAGAGAAATGGAGAGAACTAAGAGAAAGAAATACTCAAGCAGGAGCATAAATAAATAAAAACTGATGAATATTAGTTTATGTCAGAGATTCATAAACCCAGTTCACACCAGAGGGGCGAATTATTCAGTTTTCTTTCCTGGGAGTTAAAGGTGAAATCAAAAGTTTAACATAAAATGCTGTTGCGGTGAACTTATTATTTTGCTATTTTCGCTCTTTAAAAGTCATCAGAATGCAGGAAACTGGGACGACCCCCTAACCCCCAGACCTCCAGACCCCCAGACCCCCACTATGGTTTAGAAATCCTCCCTTTTTTAAGGTCTCAAGGTTGGACAGTATGTCTGCGGTCCAGACAAAAAAAAAGCTGTGCAACATTCAAAGATTAATTTAGAATTTAAGAGTCAACGGTTCCATATCATTTACAAATGCAGAGAGTTCACTGGCTCATAGATCTCGTAGTATCTCAAACCTTAGTAAGGTTGGGACGTATATAACTGGATATGAAGCTAGTTAGCTTCTGTGCTAATGATGTTATCGTCCTGAGCAGCTGGAGGACTCAAAGATCCTTCTGTTCCGGGTCCATTAATGGACACTTAGGACAAACTTCCCCACAACCTAAAAATATCTCCAGCCTGACAGCGATGATCAAGGTGTGTGATAAGTGCATCTATTTCCGTAGCTTTCAGAAGGCTCCATCTATTGATATTTAGTCAATCTCTTTCCTTCTCTGCTGTGGGTCTCAGATGGGGACCTGATGCCTGCTTTAGTCTCCCCCCTCCTACTCTCCCCCCGGGGGGATTCCCCCTCTCAGCTTTTACCAGCAGCACTTCAACTATTTATTACCCAAAATCAATGGAGCTAAAATAACAGTGGCGTCCGCTGGAGAGATAACCGCCAAGAGAGGAGGGACGGTCCTACAGCTGGACGACACCAGGGTCAACGTGAAACACACTCCGGCTATCTCTGAGCATTGAATGATTTAGATTTGGAGGCAACATCCACTATTTATTAATGTCATAGACTATGAAGTCAGATCAGTCTCAGTATTAATGAACGCACACACAACGATTCACACATGGATTTTGTGGTTTATATATAAATGATTCTCCACAAAAATATTTTTCAATGCACAAAAAAATAGTTATCGTTGTATATAGGTGGGCTAATTTTGATTATTTTTTTAACCGATAAACGTCCCACCCTCGTCAAGTGGATTGGTGATGCCTGGTCACGTAATGCCCCCCAAAGTGAAACTTGCTGCAGCTCTGGCCAAACATGGAAATAGCTCCCCTTCGGTGAGGGAAAAGGAAGAAGAATCGGCAGCGATCCAGTAAATAGCGAAGCGATCTGTTTCATTACTTTGTATTCATGTAATAATACAAAGTAATGAAACATAGGATTCACCTATGTATTGAATTTCTTATGTATTGAATTTTATTTTTTAACGATTTTGAAATGGATGTTTTAATGCCAGAATCGATACATTTGCTTCATCTGAGTCTATGTGGAGGTAGAAGGAAGTTACCGTTTTTATTGTTGTAGTCTGAGTAACGTGACGTCATATCCGT
>CAKAOI010050208.1:1196-12322 GCA_916701655.1 Sebastiscus albofasciatus | reverse complement strand
AGCCCTGCGATGGACTGGCGACCTGTCCAGGGTGTACCCCGCCTTCGCCCAATGTCGGCTGGGATCGGCTCCAGCCCCCCCGCGACCCCTAACGGGATAAGCGGTTGCAGATGAGAGAGATGAGAGAGGATTCACCTATGTATTGAATTTCTTATGTATTGAATTTTATTTTTTAACGATTTTGAAATGGATGTTTTAATGCCAGAATCGATACATTTGCTTCATCTGAGTCTATGTGGAGGTAGAAGGAAGTTACCGTTTTTATTGTTGTAGTCTGAGTAACGTGACGTCATATCCGTCCCGCATCCGTCAACCAAAACAAACCGCAGAAAGTATAAAATGTCAGAGGGTCTGCGAGGATACGACCTGCACCCTCACATGTTAAATCCAACGTGGTAAACACGACACATCCAGTAAAGGATGGAAACACTTTGGGTTTCACACATTGCAGGAAAAGCAGAGCTAGACACCGTTAGCTAGACAAATGTTATCGTATCGCAGTAACGTGCGGTCGAGCCGGCCGCTGCTCTCGTCTCCGTGGGCCGTGTTAAATGCATTCAAACGGCCCCGATGGAGCTGACCATGGATGTATAAAGAAAACGGAGCTGACGGGCGAGCTAGAGACCACCTTGGAGAAGTTAGAGGACGTATACATGTGGGACTACGTCCGCTTTTCAAAATAAGGTGTCAACAAAGGGAACTGTTTATACAAAATACATCTATGGAAATAAGATTGATTGGATTATATTCACCAGAAGTATAAAACATTACATGTCCCTTATAAATTAAAAAGAAAATACCACTAATTTGTGAGGGAAATGTCTTTCTTCTTTGATTTTTGGGTTGCTGGAAAAAAAACTAATAAATAATTCCTGACCATAATCCTGATATATTTGACTTCAAGACATCTCTGACTACAGACATGCTGAAAATCATCAATCAACATTTTTACTGGATACATTTAGAGATTTTCCAAAGTAAAAGTCCCTAGAAGTGTATGATTCAACTTTTTCCCTCCGTGGTCTAGTGTTAAAAAACGTATCAAAAATCACAATAAATCGTAATATTGAATCACAGTACTTAAAATCGCAATACATATCGGATCGGCACCCAAGTATGGTGATAGTATCGAATCAGGAGATAGGTGAATCGTCCCAGCCGTGACAGACGCCACCACACGCTGCTACTGAGGATTAAGAGGGATTGTTTCGGTCTATACGTTGTGTTTTTAGGAATATCCTGCTCATTGTGCCTTTAAGACATTAGATCACACGTGGACTCATTGTCTCATGGGAGTTATAGACGGACGTCTCTGAACTATTAAACCGTGACAGAACATGTGACTGGTGATGGGTTCATTAATAGTTGAAGGCGCAGCGAGGGATTTAAACTTCTGTCGGGATCCGTTAGATACGAGTACGAGAGGAAGGACGGAGAGAAGGAGTCGGAGAGGAGACGGGAAAAAGGAAACCAGTTAGGGAAGAATAAAAATAGAGGACAGAAGAGAGGCAGATTGGTTGTTCTACGTCTGCTCCTCATGAATAATGGAGGTTAGTGCTTTCCCGCCACATGTTCTATGCTGCGTTATAACACCAGAGAACTGGCTGAAGCATACGCCACAGATAACATGGTAAATATTAGACAAGGCAGCTAAATATAAAATATAACATTCAAACATAATCTAAATATGAGGGTGTTATAAAAAAGTGTTAAACTATGCTACAGCCCTGCCCTCTACCTGAGAAAGAATAGAAGTTAATGTTAAATAGTGAAGTATAAACCATAAACTGATGGAAACAGCAGCCGACATGATTTTAGATAACTACATAAAAAACACATCTGGAAGCAAAATACTAAAATAGTAAAGTAGACAGATCTAAAATTAACCACAGTCAGCATGAAGCTGCCAACCAGCTGTCTCCACGTATTAAAGATCCCAGAAGAAATCAGCGTTTTAGCCACACATTTAAAAGTCTAATGGAACAATAAATCCCGAGTGGATCTGTGTCGTCTAGTGAATCCTATTTGATTTCTCTAAACACTGCGGTAAAACACGCAGATATCTTCTGTTTTATTAAACTCCTGCTGTCTTTGCATATTCGTTACAAGTCACTGAGATGATAATGGTGTATAAATAATGGTAATAAGTGTCTCTCTGCACCAGTGTCACTAAGTAAAAGCTGCTTTTAGGCTCCGATCAGACAGAGCCGTTTTGCAGGTTGAAAAAGTAAAGCAAACTGAACTGACTGACGCACTTTTGCTGTGTGTTTTTTTTTGCAGTTTTCTGCATCTTTTTGGATTGTTGCCAGGCAACCACTGAATGAGTGCTAATGGTTCCTTCAGATGTGGTGGTGTTTGCCGTGTTCACCAGAAGAGTCTATATGAACGCCCTGCCTCTTGTCGTATTCACAACCTCGCAAGTGGAAAGTTTCTGAAAGCTCACGACTTGTGACGTGTTTGTTGACGTTGTCAGAAATGGCTGAAGCCATGGAAGTACATTTTTTCGGTGCATAATAAGTGAATATATTGTAATTTTAGTCGTATGTTGATTTTTTTCCATAATTTTATAATATGTCTGAGGAAAATGTTGCTATTCCCAACAGCCTCATCTTTTTCCTCTGTCATTATGTCTTTGTATTTCCTGCTTTATGTTACCTACTTGCTAACTTGCTAACTCACCAGTTTCACCTGAAGGCACCATAACGTTAGCCAGGGTTCCTGCACATTTTACATTTCATGATTCCAGACTTTTCCAGACTTCTCTGTTGATTTTTTGGCCCACATTTGACTTTGAGACTCGGGAAGGAAGCTGTGACAAGATTTTACACAAAGTTTCCACCAAGCTCTGTTTTCCAATTTGGAATAGTTAACCAACCAGGCTTTGTGTTTGGGATCGTCAAGCCAGCCCTCAGAAAACGTTCATTTACCCGTTGTGTTAATACTACTACTACTGCTACTGCTACTACTACTAATAATAATAATAATAACATATTGCTCATATGGCAGACCGTGTAGATGTAAATGAGCATTTCTCCCTTCAGACACATGAAGAACTTCCCATTAACTCAGATCTGTTACCTGACTGACTTCACTGTGAGATGATCCTCTGACGGGGTGTGTGTGACGTCTATTAAATCTGACAGTGTGTAGGTATCACTGCACCGTGTGCGTGTGTGTGGTTGTGTGTGTGTGTGTGTGTGTGTTCACAGGGAGACAGTAATAAAGATCCAACAGAACAAGAGTGAATATCAGGGTCATCCAGCGGTTACCTGTCACTGTCTGTTAGAGGAACAACTTCACATGAGCACACATCTACTGTAAGTCTCAATGGGTGCATGTAACACACACACACACACACACACACACCTTTGTTCTTTTACAGAAGCACACTTAAACGACTACATGCTGATCCACGTATAACTAAACATTTCACAGTTGTACTTCACCTACAATAACTGATAGGAGGGGGGAAGAAAAAAAATCGATTCACCTATATATTGTGATTTTATATTTTTTTACTATTTTATTTATATTTGCTTCGTTTGAGTCTATGCGGAGGGGAAGTTACTGCTTATATTGTTGTAGTCTGAGTAATGGGACGTCACATCCGTTCCGTATCCGTCAACCAAAACAAACCGCAGCGAGCCGAAACCAGAAAGTATAAAACGTTGGTATATGCGTGGATACGACCTGCACCCTCACATGTTAAATCCAGCGTGATAAACACTACACATCCAGTAAAGGATGGAAACACTTTGGGTTTCACACATTGCAGGAAAAGCAGAGCTAGACAGGAAATGTTATCGTATCGCGGTAACGTGCGGTCGAGCCGGCCTTCGCTCTCATCTCTGTGGTCAAATGGGACGTCGCTACAACTGTAGAGCACCCATATACTGACATTTATGTTGAATGCATTCAAACGGCCCCGACGGAGCTGACCATGGATGTATAAAGAGAACGGAGCTGACGGGGGAGCTAGAGACCACCTTGGAGAAGTTAGAGGAAGTATACATGTGGGACTACGTCCGCTTTTCAAAATAAGGTGTTAACAAAGGGATTCTTGCTGTGTTAATTTAGAGATTTTTCAAAGTAAAAGTCCCTAGAAGTGTATGATTCAACATTTTCTCGTCGTCTAGTGTTAAAAAAAGTTAACAAAAATCACAATAAATCGTAATATCAAATCGCAGTACTTAAAAATCACAATACATATCCACACGGCACCAAAGTATGGTGATAGTATTGAATCAGGAGATCGGTGGATCGTCCCAGCCCTACTAACTGCTGGAAATATGTCTGTTCTTTTTAATAATAAAAGCTATCCTGTAACGGTTGCCTTGGTGGTTTATTGTTCCCTTTGAAACAGAAGAGGCTTCAGAGCCCTCTGAATATCTAAAGCTGAACCGGCAGCCGGGCGGTCTGGTAAGAGAAACCACCTCGGATTTAAAGGTCACATATTTAATATTTAATTCCAGCAGCAGCAGCTTAAAGACAAACAGCTTCTGCTCCTCCTCTCACTGTAATGTGTTTTCCACAGAGGCATAGTTAGTCAAACTAAAGTAAACAACAATTTATCACTATTGATATCAGCAAAGCTAAAAAACAGAGTGACCATTTTAATGTGAAAAAATAACCTTTCATAGTGTGATTTTAATACTGAGACTTTAAATCACTTCAAACTATTTCATATTGCCTTTACATTAGAATTATTGACCTGCCGATACGAGACTGGACCCAAACACACCCTCTGAGGTAGTTTTGCACGCTATACCGATACTAGAACGGTATTGCAATACCCTGCCGTTAAAAACGCCACGTGAATAAGGTTAAGGAAGTGTCCTTCAGAATTATTAATAAAATATGACCCTGTCAATCACTACATGCAGAAATATTTTTAAAAAAGACACACCTTTGCAGATTTGTCATTAATCATATCTTTACATTTTCCCATAATAATGTCTTTAGTGTTTGGTTTCTTCAAAACAATATTTTCTTATAATAAATTTGATATATTTTCTTTTAATCTTTTAAATATGTTTAATGTTAAATATAAATTTAACAATTAATACCTTTTTTTGTTGTTTCCTTGACGGATGCTAAGCTAATATGTGAAACCACTTTCTATTTAGACTAAGAAAAAGGGTATTAAGATATTCAATATATGTAGGTTTTAATATTTAATATTTAATATTTAATACCTCTGGCTCTTTTGTTATTGTCATGTGAATTATGTTCTTTTGTTTCATAAAGAAAGAAAGCAGAGAGAAGTGGCCAACTGGTGTAAAATAACATGACGCTGTGGATTGTTTTTCCTCCTGTCCTCCATTGACTCACACTCACACACGCCTTCTTGTAACTCACCACTTCAAGGTCTCCATCGGCGGGCAGTTTGCGGTTGTCTGCGTTGTTTTCTCCTCTTCCGTCATTGTGGCTGTTGGCCTCCTTCTCTTTCTGCTCAAAGTACTGGAGGAAGGACGGCTTGGCCGGCTGCATTGTCTCGTCTCTCCCTGAAAGACACACAACCAGCATTTACTTCATGACAGCAGACACACGGGAACCTGACTCAGCGATAAGGATGTTTGTAGTTCATGTTAAGACATAAAGAGTACAGAGGATAATACATCATTTATTATTATTATTATTATTATTACGTATTATAGATCTCAGACACACAGTGCCACTGAAGCGTATCGACGCCCTGCTGCTGTCCTTCAGGAGGATGTCGGCATTTTTTTTAGCGATTGGACAGCGAGCACTTCTGTTGTGTAAACTGCTCAGAAACCCCCTTATTGTCAATCTAGATGGTAAACCCATCCATCCTCTGAATGCTCTAGGTATCTAGTCTGTGGGTGTAAAGTTTCATGAGGCTGTGATTATCCTAGAGGTCACCACAGGTCATTTTATACAGTGAGGTCAAGTTTCACTACAATGAAATGTCTACTATGGGGACTAACATCATCACACACAAATACAGTTGGGCTCATTGGATCCACAAGAGTCTCAGCTTTACAGTGAGACACAATTTATGTAATTCAAGACTGTTTAGGGACCCCAGTATGCAGAAATATTCAAATTTTAGAACAGGAGACAATAACACATTTATACTGCATTCAAAAAACTGCATGTGATTATCATAAAGTGGGCATGTCTGTAAAGGGGAGACTCGTGGGTACCCATAGAACCAATTTTCATTCACTTATCTGGAAATCAGAGGTCAAGGGACCCCTTTGAAAATGACCATACCAGTTTTTCTTCACTAAAATTGAGCCCAACTTTGGAGCGTTATTTAACCTCCTTCACGACAAGCTAGAATGACAATGTACCAATGGATTCTTTAGGTTTTCTAGTTTCATGCTACAGCCTCTGACAGACAGTAACATTGGTTTGGATCATGGTCTCAGGGGGTTAAAGACGAGAGGGAAGCAGCAGTATTTTTCCCAAGCAGACTACGATGAAATTTTAGAATCAGTGTTCAAATTAAAGCAGTACCAGTCTAGAAACTTCCTTCGACCAAAAGATCAGGAAGCAAACACCGATGTCAGTAAGTGTTTGCTCTGAATCCTTCAACAGTAAGATGTTACTGATCTCCAACTGGAGCATGAACACACAGAGGACGTCCCTTCCTAGGATTAATGACATGTTGCTTTATTAAAGCAGGAACATGATTATGAATATATATCTGATCTGATCCAATACAGTTATTGATCAATACTCGGCCAGCTGCTGACATTTAGACGTAAAACTCAAGAAGACAATAGAGGCTTCAACATATAAGACACGAAGGACACAGAGGGGACAGACAAAGTTAACAGCTTTATCTTCAGTCTTCCTAAATGAATAATAGTGATTAGCAGTTATTCAAAATGTCCTTTCAGCTACTCTTTATAATCAATAACCATTGTAATGGTGCGTCACTTGATTAAATTCACAGAGGTGTTAAAACTACCGTTTGTCCAGCCCGTCTCTCTCCGCAGAAACATTATTCATTATGACATTTCAATTCATTTATTACACTTCACTTCTTTTTATAATCCATTATGATTAAAAGGGGGATTCAAAAATCACAACTCATTTTAAGAAGTGAATCAGTACAATGGAGGTACAGCTCTCTTTAAATGAAAATGACTCACAGCAGTGGTTCAGCTCTAAGAATAAAAATATTACTTTGTGAAATAGAAGCATTTAAAAACGGGACAACATCCCAAATATGTCTCAAATAAGAGGACAGCGTACTGTGTTGTTGTGTTTGTTCTCCTCAGTAAAGGAGTTCAAATGTGTTTATATGACACACACAGTTAGTAGGGCTCTAACGGTTTGTGTATTCGTGCAGTTGGTCCGGGGGTCACGGTCCGGCGCACCCAGCCGCACGCTGAATACATGGTGTGTAGATTGATGCACGTAATGTGGAGCCACATGTGCTGAGGTAAGCACAACAAGCTGCAAGCACAAGAACCGCCTGCAGGTTCCCGGGCAGCTACGACATCGACATATCAGACGAGGACGGCGTGTCGGCGTCGCTCCGCCGTTGTAGAGGATGTGAATGGAAACATATCCAACACGGTAACAGATACTTAACAGCATCACCCAGATGTGACGATCACCGGGACGAGGAAAAAACAACCCTAACGAGTATTTTTCAGTTTTATAGCCTGTTGTGACCTGTTGCCTTCTGGTAAAGTGTTTGTTCAGTATTCATACAGTGTAATAGACAAGTGTTTGAAATGTTTGTTATTTTTATAATGAAAATAGTTTACCAAAGTTCCCTCTCCACACACTATAGGAACAGAACTTTCAAATTTACCAGAACATGTCGTTATGTGTGGGCTCTCTCCCATTTTACACATCTGAAACATCTGTTAGTGTGGGCCAGCCTTAATGCAGCTTTAAACAAGCCATCTGTTATCAGAGACAGACTTACACTGTGTGTTTATTCTCATCTTGGTAATGATGATTAATGCCGACTCTAAGTTGTTGGCTCACTTGAGCCAACATCTCATTGCTGATCTCACTTGTGGGCACAAAATCAATTGAAAGTATCTGGTATCCCCCCCGACTGTAAAAGAATTAATGGCTGTTTATTCTCCGTTTCTGCTGCCAGGTGCCTCCGCACTGGATGAAGCTGCCAAGAGCGCAGCCCTTTGAGAAGTCATTGTTTAAGGAAACCAGCAGCAGTTTTCCCAATATGGACTTTTTTTCAACCTAATCGGATGAAAGAAGGTCAGACCATAAAAATCCATCATCTAACGTCTCTCTGATTCTAGTTTGGTATCTGCTGCTGCTGTTGAGCAATTATCTGACTGGTCAAAGACTCTTTCCAACAGAGCTTCACAATCCCATAAACTGTGACCTGCTGTGCTTTGTTGGTTGCTATGCCAACCCCATGTGGAGGCAAGCCAGCTAGTGAGCAGTATTTCCTCTGTTGTTGTACTTCTGCATCATACCTGACAACCCTCCCGATTTTCCCAGGAGACTCCCATTTTTCATCGCCCTCTCCCGGTTTCCTCCCGGAGTCACAATTTTCCCGTATTTCTTGCAAATTTTCATCCTTTTTCCTTTTTGTTATCTCAACCTGTTTCGGGCGCTGTACAGCGTCTCTATAAGCTCTACTGTTTCCACCCGGACAACATTACAGCTACACCTAATGTGTCCTGGCAGAAGAGAGCTGCTCGCGACCGCTTGCGACACAACGGTTTGAACTGCGCTCGGCCGCCGGGTTCACATTACACCACTCAGCGCCCAAAGTTGGGCTTTGCTCGACCTGGGGAAAAGCCTTCGTGGCTGCGTGCCGCTAGCTGTTGGAAATAATGTTTTTCAGAGCTCAGTGGTGGCGTTGTCACGTTGTGTCTGAAAGGACCTTCAGTGAGTGAGAGAAGGAGAGAGAAATGGAAAAAACTAAGAGAAAGAATGACTCAAGCAGACGGATGAATATTAGTTTATATCAGAGATTCACACAAGTTCACGACAGACGTGCGAATTATTCAGTTTTCTTTCCTCGGAATTAAAATAGAAATTAAAGTAAGTTAATTAACATTAAAATGCTGTTGTGGTGTACTTATTATTTTACTATTTTAATTCTTTAAAAGTCACCAGAATGCAGGAAACAAAGTCTCCCAGGACCCCCTCCCCTTTGGGTTAGAAATCCTCCCTATTTGTGAGGTCTCAAGGTTAGCAGTATGTTCTTCTGCATGTATATATTAATTACTGTGATGATTAACCGTATGAATGGCACACATATTCAAGAGGAAAGTTAAAGGTAAGAAAGATATTAAAGCGAAAAGATGTGTATTCTTCATTGAAAATCTTTACATTCTCTCACTGAGTTAGGAACGTTTCTGTTTCCTTCTGCTAATCCGTCTGTTAAAAGGGACTCTATGTACGTTCTTACACATATAAACATGTTTTAATCGTTTCTTTATTGCCAGTGTGTGAATAGGTTGTGAGCTAAGAAATGAGACCTTCCACGACTTTCTGGGTTTCCTCCATCAGCCTGTAGACGGCTTTTAATGTGAATGTTTTTAAACATTTTAATGCACAAAAGTTATGTATTCTATCTTTAAATGTGCTCGTGCAGGATGTGAAGTTTTGAAACAAGATTTTTCACTTTAAACTTCAGCCTTAAAACATCACTGAGAACATAAAAGTCGAGTACTCTGACAAACCCAACAAACCACTTGATCCGTTTGACCTGACGTGGTTCTGGTCCAATTTGAATGTAGCCGAGTTTAAATGTTTAATAAACAGTCAGCAGGGAGACTTTAAATAAGTCAAATGTTTGAGCAGATTCTCGTTCTGACCAGCAACATCCACATTTGGTCCGAATCCCAGATCTGAGAGGCACGTGTGTTGTGATGATTAATGAAAAATATATCTATACTTGATAAAAACGGAGACTACAGAGTGAACCGAGCAGAAGAAATGAGATGTAGACAAAGGAGTTGAATACTTCTATGTTCTCCGTCAGTAAGTGAATATTCTAGTTCTTCTCGCTGCGTTTGTTTGATCAGTAGAGACAGAAGAGAAAGACGAGGTTGATTGATCAGCTGAGCTGCTGCCGCGCCCATTCGCCTTTTCATAATGAAATCATCTGTTTGACAGTTCTCATTTAGGTCCTTTTTTCCACATTCTGGCAGCAGATTAAGACGACATGATGAGGGAATGGAAAAGTCATCTTACTGGAAGCAACATGAACCAAACAGATGTTATTACAATTAGGCTATTAACCGCAATATTAGATTGTATCACCGCAGACTATGAAAGGTTGTCTGATGCCAAAAAGACAATAAATACACAAAATAAAAGAGAAATCAACGTTATGTCTGGTTGTTACAGCAAAGAGTTTAGAAGCAAAAAGGTGAAACTTTGGTGCTTTTTTGACAACAGCCGGTAGACGGCGCTGCGGTATCGCTGCCGCCATTTTGGACTGAAAACACCAATGAGTCTGTGTCCATGGATGTATGAAGAGACGTCTGTAAATCAGAGGATATAAATCAACTTCCCAGTAGGAACACTAGAATATCCCTCATTTAAATCATGATGTCCTAAAAGTAGTAAAATGAACTAACAGCTGAATCCAGAGTTATTTTCCTCGCCATATTGAACGGTCATCATCAGACTCACGGGACTGCACCGCCCTGCACGCTCATATGACAGCTTCCTGCTAGCTGTATGCGGCTGTAATAATGGATATATTGGCTGTAATTCATCACTTTTATTATCTTCTAATACACCCATGGGCTGTATGCTGTCAGCCTGTACCGTGGTGGATGTGTTAACGTCTCTGTTCCCAAACAACCGGCTATCGGCCAGTAGCTAGTTGTACTAGTAGCATGACATCAACAGGATTTAATGGAGTTGTAGGTTATTTACTAACACGCAGGGCAAAAGCACAGGACACAACCTCTTCTACATCCATGGTGTGTGGTCTGTTGGACCCTCTTCTACATCCATGGTCTGTGGTCTGTTGGACCCGCTTCTACATCCATGGTCTGTGGTCTGTTGGACCCTCTTCTACATCCGTGGTCTGTGGTCTAATGGACCCTCTTCTACATCCATGGTCTGTGGTCTATTGGACCCGCTTCTACATCCATGGTCTGTGGTCTGTTGGACCCTCTTCTACATCCATGGTCTGT
>CAKAOI010050206.1:0-48201 GCA_916701655.1 Sebastiscus albofasciatus | reverse complement strand
TCTTTTGTATTTTAATGTCATAGTTTTCCTGGTATTAACCTTTCCCTCAGCAGAACATCACATCCTTCCATTAACATTTGTTGTTAATATCTTGTCTCTCTTGCAATATCCACTTTATGCTGTGTTATAGTCTGAACAGCTTGTTTAAGTTGCTCTACTGTGCGGGCTAGAGAAACAGCATGTTTAAATGTTATTGTTAACATGGTCTAATATGTCCCATCTCCGGCGGTGGTTTGGGTGGTCAGATTAGTCCATTCTCAATGTGTCTTGAGTGCATTTACACCTTATGGTTTAAGTGCTCTCTGGTTACAATAATGTCAACCAAGAAGCATGCTAGTTCAGGTAAATTGGATCACAGAGTGCACCATAACACTCATAGACTAATGGTTTGAGACAGAAATACTTAAGATGCATTCAGCATAGGACACTGAGAAAAACTGCTTTTAAATTCTAAACTGCAAAAGATTAGAGATTCTGAACTTGGATATGATAACAAAAGTCAAGGTCTATTAAGGTGTTTCAACTACCTGTAATTGTAGATTCATAACACAAGCGTCACGATTTGACATTCTATAACCCTAAACATCTGTAGGCTGTTTCCTCTTTTATGGTTTCCAACCTTGCTAACCTTTGTCGTTGGAAGCTCTCACAGGAAAGCTTCTTCTGGCAATAATAATATCCATGCACGAAACACTGGGAGGTGCAATGGCATCCTCACCGATGTTGGAGCCGTAGAAACCCTAGAAGAAAAGTTGTGGGTGTCAAGTTATTGGACACAGAAGAATCGATTCCCAATCCTGACTGACCGATGGCCTTGGGCTTTTGTTGTGAAAATCCTAGCAGTGTGAATGGGCAAAAAAAAAAAAAGAAACTCGACTCCCACTGAGACTTCTGCTTATCTGCTTGTTTGGATGCTCTCTTTGGTGCAAAATCACATTGGGAAAAGTGTGTTACTTGAGTGCCAGTCAGAGAGCCAGACAGCTGAATACTAGTGATACTGTATTCACTAATGGTAACAAGTAAGCTTTGGATACAAGCATCTACCAGAATGCAAAACAGCCGCATGTGTCGTTTTCCATTATAACATCTGTCGTGAGGCAGTGAAGACCTTTGTCCCTGCTGGCTATTAAACTTACATAGTGTATATTGTTACATCAACTTGTGTTTAATGAAATCACCCCAAACTAAGTGACACACAACAAACGTGTGTGGACTTTTTATGCACTGGGTTTTGACTTGTAGGCTACATACAGGCTACTCTTCGTTATTGGTGAAGGTTGTTGTGGCTGTATGAGTATCAGGTTTCTTACAAAAAATAAGTTTATTCAAGTGTGCTATTATTATACTTCTTTTAAACTTAAAATAAGAGAGAATGCTTTTAGTTTACTTTTTATGTACTTATCAGAGACATACTTAACAAAATTATACTTAGGTATACTTGCCTTATACCGACAAGTATACAGAAAAATCCATATTGAAGTTTGCAGAAAAGTATAAGTATATTTGGCGAAGTACTATAAGTTCACTTAAACAAAACTTACAAGCAGTAAAAACTATTAAACTAGTAGTTTACTGAGAGTATACTTTAAAGTGTACTTTCATAAACTAAAAAGTGGGCTACAAGTATATAATAACAGTATACTTATAAGTTCACTTGTAGTATAGTTCATATTCTAGTTGCAGTACTTAAAAGTACACTTTTATAAACTAAAAGGTGGGCCAATTTATTCCCAATAAGTATTGAAGTAGTACACTTGCTAGTATACTACTAGTACATTGATATTAGTATACTTAATACATAAAGTACACTTGGGATTACTTAAACTATACTTACGTTTATTTCATAAAATAAATTGAAGTATAATTTTTTGTAAGGGTGTATCTATAATAAAATAAAATAAGAAAATAACAATTATTTTAGCTATTGCATTAACCATATAGACTAAGGTTGACATATTATTTCTATTCTTTTATACTACCATTGAAAAGCACGATAACCAGTTTAATCATAATTTGTTTGATTTAAATGTATAGACATGCAGATGTAATACTGTGTATATACTTATGTATATATATATTTTTCCATTTTACTTCATTGTGTCCTCTATATCAACATGGACGATATGACCGGTCCCCAAAAGTGAAGCCAAAACATCTTGATCGCCCCCTGGTGGCTGGCTGCAGTATAGGTCATAAATCCCACCTCTTCCATGTTAGCGGATGGGTCAAACTAAAAAGTCAAAGTACACGTCAAATAAAGTTTTCCCAAATATGGTTTCTGTCATTTTAGGTAGTTCTCATCGTGCCAATGTATGTTAAAGTGATCATAAGTTTGGTTTTAATTAGTTATTTGATGCTATAAAAAAGGACCGGATGAGTACTTAAAGTGGACAAACAACAACTAGTGGAGCATTTAGCAGCTAATGAGTTGGTAAAGAGCAAAATCAGAGATAAAAAGAAAGTGAATTTTGGACTTGCATTTGTCAGACCATCTAGCAGGTAAATGTTGTCTTGCTGCTATAAACGTGAAGTAAAGTACTGGGACACATTTGTTGCAGAATGCCACAGTGCAACTATTTTGCAATCTGAAAGTCATCAGTCAGAAGCAGTGAACAGTGAATGACAACAAAAACATTATTTCTGTGAGCAGAAGAGTATCCCATTCAGTTGTAGCCTTTTCACTGCATATTGAAGACGAGCTGTCATTTTTTTGTTTCTAGAGACGGATGACATCTTTTGAAACACAATTTTTCCATTTGTATGGTTTCCAATGAATGACAAAAAAAACTAAAACATACAACAGCAGCTTTATTTTTCCATTTCTCTGCAGCTGTGTACCACACACAACAATATGTGATGGGACATAAAAACTGAAAAAATAAAAAAGTAAAATATGGGAAAAACTGTAGGTGTCTAACTTTTTGATGCTATTGAGAGTTTTATTCAAGTAGCTGTCGGTCCAGCTTGCCTCCACAATCCATTTTGCAGCGTAGCGCTGGTGGGCACAGTAGATGACAGATTATGTGGAGTAGCAATAAAGCAGCTTCAATAAAGCATCAAATGAAACTTTCAGGACGAAGCAGAGGAAGATGAACAGTTCTGTGATGCTGCATGAACTCGTACCTCAGATGAGTAAGATATCACAAAATCAAAATGCCATAGGTGGAAAGATAGATCTGTCTGCGCCTGCTGGCAGTTTAAAGCTGTGAACAATTTGAAGCGCCAGAGACACACTAAAAAAAGCAATTATGGAAGATCATTCACCAATCAAAAGTAATGTGAGTTTATGGACGTAAGTGACAGAAATGTCTCTGGAAAGAATGCAGGAGGAGCATCACTCTGTCAGCTTTCAAAATCATCACATTTTATATTGTGGATAAGTGTCATAAAGCACAAAGAAAGCCCAACCTGATCTCATGGGAAGACTTGGAAGACTTAGACTTACTACTCAGAAGTAGTAACTTCCAAAACATTGTTCTTGTTGCCTTTATTTTAAATGTTAAAGCTGAGTGATCCAGATCAGACTGGGACAGAATGAGGAATGAACCAAATTCAAATCCCAGACCCAGCAAACATGGTGTGTGCCTCACCCAGCAAGCCCTCTTCTTAATCAAATAAGTGCTCAAATCGTCTTCATACGACTTGATATTGCAGTCCTATTTATAAATCCTCCCTCTTAACCTTTTGACCATCGTGTATCCATTTTGGCAACAGCCAGAGAGGCTTCGCTCGAGAAAACAAGACATCCATAACAGTGCATCTGCGATAAGTGGCAGTCCATTTCCTTTCACATTAGGGCCCGGCCAAAGGGAAACGTTTTTTTTTCCGACTCTCATTGTGCTCAACAGCATATCCGTCTTTCATCTAACCCAGTGACTCGATCAATTATGCATGCAAGCTAAGCACGCCTTTCTTACTCAAGTATATGAGAGCATCACGGCTGATATAGTGAGGCGCCAAGGTGTTTGTGTACAATGACAGGGTGTCGTCGCTTCTCTCCTGCTTGTGGTCAGACCTTCAACTCTCACTTCACAAGTGTCAAGAATGAATGAAAGTTTTTCTTTCTTTTTTTTTTAAATATATTCAGTCCTTTCATACCAGAGTTGTAGCTATACATCAGCTTAATGTGTCCTAAAACAGATGAGTGATCCTGTATCCTTAAAAGCCATGCTCATTGAGGCTGCCACAGTACATCCTAGCATTAATGATAATATTAAAGGCCCTGAAAACCTACTTTTTCCAATGAGCTTTTACTCTCAGTGATGGGGTTCTCCATGAACATTTGCTGCCAATGTTTCAACAGATTTCACATGAGATATTACTGGATGTGTTTTTGTCTCATTGGTTTAAAGTGGGTGGAGCTTAGTTGGAATAAGGTGAAGTCGAAAAAATGTCCATGCACCAATGAAAGATTTCTTAATCAAACCACACCCACACAGTCCCGATGAGGCTGATTATTCGTTGAGTGTTAAACTTCAACGTTAAATAAGGATGTTTAATTTAAGCTTGCTCCTATCAGTGTTATCTGATGTTATCTGTGTTTATTGAGCTTAAAAACAACTGATAGGCAGGCTATATAAAGAATGACATCATCATAAACACAACATTTTTGCTTCCTTTTGGCTGGAGCCACGGCATCAGCGGCCTCCGTGACTTCAGACTGTATCTTGTACTCGCTGTCATTGTCATTAGATCTGCTGGTTTCACAAGGGCTTTACCAAATAGTTCGGAGCTTCATTAATAACATTGACATTCAAATTTTAAATCAACATTTTTGTATACTCATTCTACAGTAATCAGTGTTTCCACTATATTCATTGTGCAACAGTGTACCGCTCTGCTTTCATGTCTCATCGAGCAGAGGAGAGGCGAAGTGAAGATAATGTTGTCGTTACCGGTTACGAACAGGCTCGGTAGTGAATATTAGACTATTTACTATTTATAGAATTAGATTCCAGTAGGGGTTGCATAGGATGTTTCCAACTCGTGTGATCCAAACATTTGAAAAGAGATAGATGTAATAATTTCCAAAATTCACAACGTGTTTTTACCTAACAAATGTTATGCTTCAATCCATAATTGTTGGCGTTTAGCCTTTCAAAACGGTTTTCTCTCCCACCTGCTGCACACAAAGAGAGGCACGCACTGACAAGTTATAGATCAGCTACACATTCATAAAAAATGAAGGTTAATTTATAGAAGGACATGTATAACTTTAACTCTAGCCTATTTTAATACAATTCAAATAGTGCTTTGAGGGAAGTATTTTCACCGTACATTATGACCCTCTCTCTCTGGGCAGCAAAATCAAAAGGGTTGGCAAGCATGTATATTTTATCATTTATCAGAAACAGATGGGCTAATTTATATCATATAATATATCCTTTAGGCTTATATCATTTTCACAAATTGTCAGTGTGTTTTCTTGCTTGATCACTCGTGGAAAAATATAGATCAGACAGACGGCGACCCGCGGCACTGGGCCCATGCGTATGTGTGTGTGTCTCCAGTTGTGTCTTTAACTAAAGTGCAGGTGAGAAAGCAGGCAAATGAGTACTGAAAACGTTTCAATTCAGATTTTATGCATCATCTGATCGGCCTTTATAGAGATCACTGATAAAATACTATTTAGAACAAATATCGGCCGGTAATGATCGGTGACCGATTGATCGGAGCACTCTTAGTTTCATTCTGAACTTAGACTAGACATTTAATGTTATATTGATTGATATTGAAGGGGCTTTAATTTCTCATACTAAATAGAAAACATTTAAGTGCTATTCTCTCCCCCTTGAGCGTTTTTCTATAGTCTTTTTTCTCCATTTGTTTTTGCATTTTAAACATTTGTCATTGCCTAGTTGGAGCACGCAACAGCAACACATAATATCTCAAAACTAAATACCTGACAAACTGTAATAAACACCTGAGGATCCTTCATACGGCGCTCCAATTAGCCCGCCTGCTCAGCCAGGGACTTCTCTGTTTGTTTCCGTGTAATAGAGTTGTAGCATGAGATATTTTACTTATTAACATACCCAGTGATTTGGGGAGGCAGCTGTACTGTAATTGTGGAGGATGTGCGGAAGAAAGTAATTAGATCATTGCGATGCTGTGTTTCGCCTGCAGCTGTCTGTTTTTCATCAGTTTTCTTTTTTCCAAACGGGTTTGTCAGATCCCTCCTTCTTCTTCGTCTGTACAGAAGTCCAATTGCGTTTTTATTTGTGTGTGATAATTCACTGAGCATTGGATGATTGCTGTTAGATATGCCTTGGATGTGACAATGGGTTCTAGACAATGCCCACGGGGGGGCTTTAGACTTCGTTGGTGATGATTTCAAGCGATGGCATATCTGTCTTTTGTGCTTTAAAACAAGAAAGTCACTGCATTCCCACCAGCACACTCCAAAAAATCAACCACAAGATGTCATCTTGTGGTTAGCTTGCATGTTTTCTTTGTTTTTGTATAGCTGACATCCGAGCTACTGACCACATCCTGTCTATTGTGATCTTCCCCCATCTGAAACACAGGGTTTCCATAACAGGAAGGGTTCCTATCAAATATTAAATTCCGCTAAAATGCTCTGTTGGGCTTCTGCCATGGAAATATGGACTGTCATTCATACTCTAAACATTATCCTAATTTCAGGATCATTGTCGGCTCGCAAAAGAGGCAGGGGAGGTGGTTCTTATATGCACGGCTAATGGCTTTTCCTTTCATTACTGCCTTCCTCAGAGTGCACAGAAATTAACCTCCATATATTAAAAGATGAAGATGACATGGGGGGGAAATGATTCGGATAGTTTCTCGAAATAAACACGAGCAAAAAAAAACTCACGTGAAAACTTCACGAGGCTTGGAGGCTGAACCTGACTCTCTGGTGGTCTCAGATGTTGTTTCCATTTCTGTCACTTCATGTCTAATTAATTAACCTTGCCAGGTCCTTTCAGAGCCCTCGGCGGCAGAAGCAGGTTACCTTGGTAGCCACAGATCACACTACATCTCTACATGCGCTGGTGTGAGCAGAAAGTACTCAGTAGATAAACCTCTCTTCTTTACTGAGGGATTTATAGTTATTCCAGCCTTTCTATTTCTGCTAACAGGCACAAATAGGATGCAGTCACAGTTGCTCTATATTACTTAACATCAGTAAAACATCTTCATGTACAGGTAAGGTTTTTATGAATACATATATTCACAATGGCTGTAAGATTAAATGTACATTGCCCTTGCAATCACATTGCCCGCTGTTTCCATTTACAACTGCTATCTTATGTTGCTATGTCTGATGAAATAGCACCAACAAGCTTTTGATAAAATTGAAAAGAATACAGCTTTCAAATTTAGGTCGTCAAAACAAATCCAGTCTAAACTAGATTTAGGACATGAAAGGAGGATGACTAAGCACAAATGTTTATCCAACCAAGCCTTCAGGGGTAAAAAAACCACTGAAAATTGGGAAAACAAAAGTTGAGAAAACAAAATCGATATAGCACGACATATTTCACAGTCAAATCACGCTACTTATTGCATTGCATAATATAAAAAAACAAGACATGACTGATTATCAGCCCTCAAATACATTATTCAGCTAGCATGCCTTAGGACAAATCAATTTTTTATCAGAGACAAAAGCGCTCTGCTCCTCAATCTGCTGGGATAATGTGTACTTTTTTTTTTCCATTATGGATTGATTATCGCTGCCAGAAAATGAAGTTCATGTCATTGCAAATGCTCAGAGAAATCTAATATGGATCCATCAAGTTTCCCTCCAATTTGTTATCATCTCACTGGTACAATTTGAAGACATCACAAATGCATAGCTGTGTATAGTAGTTGTTTTTTATTCACCAATATTGGCTCCGAGGTTCAAAGGATTTAAAATCCCTAAATTAAGTTGTATTATAATATTGTTATTCGGAGCTGACAGCAATACCGCCATGCGTTTTTCTATCAACCTTGTCTTCTCTCTAATAATTAATTTCACAAGTCTGACATCTTGTTAAAGCTACAGTTCCAAGTGCTCACATTTTGAAAATATGTGGCTCCTCGTTCACAGCGGGAGATAAATGAGGTAAAATTTTCTTGCTGCGCTCGCAGGAGTTACAACCTGTCCCCTATTACTGCATCCAGGCCATAAATAGGCAGCAACCTGTGACACATTTAATTAAATTCAAAAGCTCAAGCTGTCAGACGTTGTGTTTGGCCCGTCCCTTCTCTTGGTCCTAATGGATGCTTGTGGTCCATAATGCCCCGGTGCCAGATCCACTCTGTCAGCTCTGGGGAGTGATGCTGAATAATGGGGCTTTGTCAGATCTGGCAATAAATCTACATCGTCAGACAAAGACGTCGAATTGTCTGAGGAAAAGAGCACATCTCCAAATCATTAATCAACCCTGAGGATTGAGGAAACGACCACGTACAAGCACAATTTAAATTGAATTTAGAAAAAAAAAAAAACATCCACGTGATGGGCAATTTGCGAAAACAAGAGGTAAACAGCGCTCAGTCTGTCAGAGCAAATCGTCTGATCCGGTTTGACGAGGAGGAGAAAGGACAGTGGCCTCGATTTATCGAGAAAGGCTAGAGCAGCATCAGTTTGTCAGGTAGCATCTGGGTAGAATCACACCAACTGTGCCTAGTCATGAGGTAAGCCACACGTCGCTGAACGAGCTCCACGATGTGACAAAGAGCAGCTGTGCTCCACCGCTACCAGATTAGTCAGTGTTCTTCTTCTCTGCTTTGTCATACTGTTCCGCAGTGATTGACAGGTAGATAAGAGATTAGCATTTGGCAGCAGTCTATCGGATTTCAGCGCGAGGAATGGAAATCCAATTACCACTTCATTCTATCATATCATGCAGGGGTGTGTGAGTGCGGGATAAGCTACTCCAGAGGAGAGACATTAGGAGTAGTCTTAAAGGGGACAAACATTCAATTCAAAGCTACAGTATGCAGTCATTTTTACATTTTAATAACAATAAAGGAATATTCTGGAGCTATCGTCATGGGATTTACTTGGCTACGTATGCGAGTCAATTGGAAGTCCATTCATTCCTATGGGAACCTCTGTGATCCCCGATGTGCGAAACTCCTCTTTCCATTTTTTTTTGCCTTGAGTATGTTGAAAAATTTGCACTTCTGCAGCAGATTTCAGATACACCATGCCGTGTGCCACAGGAAGTTAGCAAAAAATAAACATAGTATAATAAAAAGTAAGCATTTTTATGCTAACTTCCTGTGCAATTAGCAAATTAATAACTGAGCTCTGTTTATACTTTTTTTTCTAAGTGAAAAGTTTGACATATTTAGCCAGTTTTGTGAAATATTTTGTTAAAAGACGAATGAACCAACATGCACGCGCACTCTATACGTTACACAGCTACCTGTGTTAGCTAAATATGTCGTTGAACTTTTCACTAAAGAAAAAATGAATAACATTAAATGTGACTGGTCTAGACTGGATGGCGAAAAACGGACAAAACTAACTTCTCAAAACTAAACTTGCGTTTCTATCCATCAATATCATAGATGCATTTCCTTGCGTTGAACACTAGGCGGTGTATCAGTATACTATACGTAATTACGGACACAAAAGAAAACTGTTTGGAGGCGTAACACTTCAGGATCTTCACAGAATCACATTTGATTGTATATGTGGTTTAGCGACACCCCCGACAGCAGCATGACTCACCAGAAATATTTTTACAAAATAAAAGAAAAACAGGAAGATAAAGATTTATAACAATTACTATATTCACTCTCCTTTTAGCTCTGTTTTGCATCTCCACCAACTACTGAGGGAAATATCTGGCCCTTTAGCAGCTAAATGCTCCACTATGTTCACCCAGCCTTATCTCCTGAAAACCGCATTGTGAATTACGTTTAGAGGGAAACGTATTTCGTTGCGGATTACGTTTGTTTTTGACGTATCACAAATACCGTATGGTTGTAATGACAGTCCACGGAATTCCACATGGGGAGGAGGTCAGGTTGGTGGATGGGTCAAACAAACATGGGAATTTCACCAAGGAGACCCTTTTTTTGTGTCCCATGTGAAACAAAAAATCACAGTTCACTTATTTTAATTTACGTCCGAACCTTAATAACTTAACAGTCATTTTAAGCCAAACCATTTAGTTTTTTGCTAAATTAACAAAGTAGTTTAGTTACCTGAACCTAACCAAGCAGTTTTGTTGTTTTTTTTTTTGTTTTGTTTTCCAGCAGAAAATATGTTTCCCTCAAAATATAATTGAGAATGCAGTTTAGTTGTATGGGAATGTTATTGTAAGAGACATGGTTAGTTCAACCAGCTAGTTGCTAACTTTGTCACCTTTTTGAAGCTGGACGGGTAGTGTACTGTACAGTCGGTTTATCAGAGCTTTTTGTGAGAGCAAGAGTGAATCAAGACAGTAAAGTTACGGGCTGTAAAACCAAAACAATTAGCTGGAAGACGATAAAATGCTCTATCGAGCTGAGGGGCTAATTCTCTATGGCTTTGTCACTACAAGTCCCCCCTTTCAAGTGCATACAAGTGATCTATTGTTAATATAAAAATGACTGCCTCTTTCAGGCTTGAAGCCTTGGTGCAGGAAGACATGCATGAAACATTTGTAATGACAGAAAACTGCAATAAAAGAAAGTAGAACAAAACTAAATGGGTCGGAGAGCAAAGCCCAGTTGCAAAATCTAGATCAACATCATTATTGCTTCTATTTATTACAAACTTTCTGGCTTTGCTATGTGCTTCTTCAACACATCTGATTGCACAATAAATGCAGCTATTTTATAGATTTACAGTTGATGTAATAGATGCCATATATTGTACATAATGCGTTGTCTTGACCTGACCTGGCATGACTCAGAAAGTCCCAGCTGGAAGGTTTTGATAACATCCTCTGTGCGCAAAACACTAATGAATTAATCAATGTCACCAATTTATGGTAAAGCTCTGTAGCTGGTTAGCAGAAATCACCCAACAGCAAACTGCATTTTAGTTTTGAATTATAACTTTCATTCAGGGTCCGGCTTTCACAGATACTGTATCTATAAAGCATTACAAAATGTGTATACAGCATAATAAAATACAACAACCCCAAAACTGTGCAAGTAACTAAGACTAAGCCTGCAATCTGCATAACCTGTATCGTTGATCTTGAGGATATGAGGTATAAAATATACACATTTTATCACGTTGAAGCAGAAGGCGTGTAACATTCACAACTTCCTCCCCCTCAGATATTCAAGTACCTTAGCGAGCGCTTATTGCTCATGTTGAACTGTCTACCTAGAAATGCTTTGTGGTTTGAGGTCTGTCGCTTCACTTGGTGGTGGTAAGTTTGATAATGTACAGTTTTATAATGTGCAAAGAGTATTGGTGGTTGAAGGTCAGAATCAGGAGCTGGTAATGTGTCTTCATTAGAATATTTAATTGAATGTTGAATATGAGATCATTTCCATTTGTAAATGCTATATATAATTCTTAAGCTTAAGTCACAGCCCTGAGTTCTTTGGTGATAAATTATTCTATTCAACGACATATATGACAGAACTTCAGACAGATCTTAATTAATACAAATTAAATTATTCTTTGACAAAGTGTGAAGGCAGGCTTGACTGCAGTGACTCAGTGTTATTTTTCTGTGAGACAAAGCTGTTTAAGATGAGTTGGCGTCTGAGGGACTGATGCGTTTTCTAAAAACCTTGAACTCACACTTTAAACTTTGTAAACAGAAAACAGAAAATTGGCTGAATTCGGAGTGAATCTAAATCAGTTGCGAGACTGATCAGTTGCCTAGCAACAGTCTTGGTTTTGGCATCAACAGGTTTTTCCAGCCTACAGTCTTTGAAGACATGCTTAGGGATGCTACACAACAATGTATACAGCAGAGGTTTCTGAATGAAAAATAAATATTCCTTAGTAACATAAGGTTATTATACACTTAAAGGAAGCGTGTGTAACACTTGGGGGGATCTATTGAAATGGAATATAACATTCATAACTATGTTTTCATTAGTGTATAATCACCTGAAACCAAGAATTGTTGTGTTTCCTTTAGCTTAGAATGAACCCTTCATATCTACATAGGGAGCGGGTCCTCTTCACCGAGTCTGCCATGTTGCTCCACCATGTTTCTACAGTAGCCCAGAATGGACAAACCAAACACCGGCTCTAGAGAAAGCCTTTCGGCAAATTGGGCCAGCAGCCCATTCTCATTTCCAGGGCATAAAATTCCGACGCTTTGTCACGGCTGTCCGTGTTCGATACCGCCGCACAAGGCAGCCTTGAGTGCCAGTTTGAGATGTACCGGGCTTTCCTTAACTACAATGTAAACCCATCAGCGGCAACAGTAAACGCTCAGAGAAAGTGCGGTGGTGACGTAGTTTAAAGAGCAAATGGAAGTGGATGGGTCCAACAAACACAAGGCTTTCATCCAGGAGACTGCTGTTCGTGTCCCGTGTGTTACGTTTCACTTTCACTTTACAATCAGCTGTTCGTTCGTGACCTGTGTACACAACGTACAGCCACATTTTCATTGTAAATACGTAGTAATTTTAAGCCCAACCATGTTGTTTTTTTCCTAAACCTAAGCAAGTGTTTTTGTTTAACATTAAGCATATGTCTACTGCGACTGAAAAGTGATGCTGTCAATGGCCCGTCCCTACTTCCTATCTTCCTACTTCCGGCGCCCTTGCTCGGACCACATCCATCTTTGAACAAAATGAAGCCTTCATTTTGATATCAACTACACACATGTGAAGTTTTGTGACTGCATCTTGCACGGTTGTGACGCTATCACAGTCACAAAATCTGTCCACCTTGCAAAACACTGAAAACCACTTCTGTAGTAGTAGTAATAGGCCTACTGTCAGTGTCTCCAGGACCACGTTTTGCTACACGCTGTCGCGGCTGGTAAATACAGTGTTTCAATTCAGAGTTATGTTTCATGTTTATAGTGAAGTTCTGAAACATCCGTCCATCTTCCTTTCCTAATCCACACTGTGCTGAGATGCGAGGCTGAGTCATCTTTCAGTTAATCTGATCATGCTGGAACATCAAACAAAGCTTCGAGCACAGCCTTCACTCAGACTGATCCGAAACTGCCTCCAGTCAAGATCTTTCTGTAAAATGTTGAATAAATGTTTAGATAATGTGACATAAAAGATGTCTTGTCATTCCCCAAAGCAAAGCAACTTCACCTTAATTATTTTGCATGCACAGCCGATACTGCCTTCGGGCACTGAGCATGTTTGACCTCTGTATCTTTGACTTTCTGTTTGTTGCTTTTTGTTCAGTTACGTGGGCTGAATAAAAAAAGGACATAATCCAGAATTAAATGTTTCTTGAACAAAAGAGATAAGGGCTTATTGAAATGAGACAAAGACATGAATAAACATCAGGGTCGGACAACGAATGATGATTAAAACAAAGGAGAGAGGAGAAAAAGCCCCCTTAGTTTTTGTTAAACTTTACTTGTTCTCATATGGCACAAATGCAGTTTACAATGATAACAACGGCAGATTCTAATAGATAATATTAGCTCAATGAGTTGGTCGGAAAATGCTGTCAGCACCATTACTGGCTACATTTTTAATACTTCCAGTTGACTCGTAAAAGGGTAGATATCACAGAAAATACGTGAAATGACCCCGACCTCTTAATAACATGTAATGTGTTAAAATCATGTGCCGCCACCACAGAAACAATTTAACATTAGGTTTAGGCAACAAAAATACTTTTTTAGGTTTGGGAAAGAAAAGATCATGGTTTGGGTTAAAATAACTATGTTTGTTATGTAACTTAACCTACGTAGCCAATGTAATTTAAAATAAGACAATGTTGTCTTTTAGCTTCAAATGGGACACAAACACCAGTCTCCTGGGCGAAAGTCCCGTGTTTGACCGATCCATCCATCCACCCTGACCTCCTCCCTTTGATTACAATTGTTGTCCACCACGACAAAGTTGTTCGTGCCTCAAAAGTGTTGTTGAGTTGTGTTAGTGATGTGTTTTCCATACATCTGTTACATTGTTGCCGTACGTATTTTACTTAGTTTACGTACTTATTTTAAGCCCAACCATGATGTGTTTTCCCAAACCTAACAAAGTGGTTTTGTTGCCTAAACCTAACTGCCGCAGTTACTTTATTTTTGTTGTGTTCCAATGCCGAGGGGCAATGCCCAATCTGCGGAATTTGAGACCGGGTTGGCCTATTATAAACACAATTTTTAATCCATTCTTTCACTTATACGTTTATATCCAAGTCAATGTCATAGTTATCTATTTGCATAACCTGAAATTACACCCTGCATATATTATTTTTAGCCTATTTGGTTTGGTAAAATTCGTGTGCATGTCTCCTCCGAGCAGTCTGTAACTTGCAAGAACAATACAACACTTGAATATGCTTAATGATCTCTGGATATTTATGCAAACACATGCAGTGTCAATGCAATCAGTTTTTTCGGCAAGAACAATGTGTCCAGATGAAAAAGAGTGGAGTATTTTCCATGTTCTCTTTTAAGTGCCCAACCAAAAGGAATAAAATGGCGTTTGTCCCTTCGGTAACATATTCAGACTCTTTCATGTGAAAGCACATGGTCGTGGACGTGTGAGCACCGAGCAACTCATTGTGTAGAAATATCATCTGGAACAATGACTGAGGTCATAGGTTCAGGGACAAGTGTTGTGTTGTTTTCCATGAGTATAAAAGACAAGGCAGCTTCCTGAATGCAGCAAGACACCGGTAATGCTGTAGAGAAGTAGCCTATACAACCACGATAAAGGAAGTATACATGCTGTATGTACATAAACTCATAGTAATTACTGAGAAAACAGAATGAAACCGTGTTTGGAATGAAATAGAATAGTGTATACAATATATTGGATGAACAACTGGGAATAGTGAGTGAAACATGACCCATGTTGAATGAAATATTTTGTGACTACACTGTGTTACACCAGCATCACCTGTTTCTTAGTACTTATATATTCATTAATTAAGATTTTGCTTTTGGTTTTTAGTTAGTGCTCATTTATCCCATGATGAGATTTTATCCAAAATAAGCCAAAATTGGAGCACTGCTCCGTCCCTGCGGGCTTGTCACCTCCTGGGCTTTCTCTAGTGGCAGCATTTAGGATTTTAAGTGAATAAATAAATGTTGTGAAATCAGAGTAGTGTTTCTGGAAAGAGTACCATATGTAATTCTGACCTTGTTATCTCCGTAATGAGTTCAGTATGTTTCTGTTTCAAACAGTTTCATTTGGTTCATTGCAAAACTAGGCCTATATAATCACTGATGATGAAGTTTAACTAATAGTTTGACATATCTTGAGAAATACACTTTCTTGCCAATTGATGCTACTTTCGAGATTGTCATCAATCTTCTCATCCAGACTAACTCTCAGGAAGAAAGCAATTAAGTATATCCTAAAAAGGCCAAACATGGCAAACACCTATCTGCAGAATTATCACATCGTGATAGCTTTTGTGGCTTTTGAGGTCCTTCAGTTTTAACATCATTTGCATGAAATAACAACAGTGTTTTCAATCACAAGTGAATTGAGCTCCAATGCACAAAATTACTGATTCTGTTTGTGGCATGGATTATCCACGACACGTCACAAATGTCACTAAAAATGTGACAAATGCCACTAACGTAACTTTCAAAGCAAAACATTGGTCGCAAACACCGGTCTCCTGGTTGAAAGGTTCCACCCACCATAAGCAGTCTTTCTCACTTTTTATTCTACGTCACTAGCTCTTAGCGCAGCATATTGACGTGGATACATTTACATTGCAGTCAGTAAAGACTACATGGCGCCCAAATGACATGCCTAAAGCAAGAACGGCATTCTTATTACACGCGTTTGCCTTGCACATTATTGTGTCATTCGTACGCCTTTTCATGCCAGAGAAATATTATTTAAATTTAAACATAAATCTATAGACTTTTCTTCAGCATTCATTTGTTCTTGTTTTTAATTCAGTCATTGACTACCTCAGCATTGCTTTCATTAACTGAAGCTATAAAGTGTCTACATTCTGTGTTTGCAATACATTCTCCACCCAGCCCGGTTGCACAAAAAGGCATGTGAATGACACAATAATGCACAAGCAAAAGCTTGTAATAATGCTGTTCTTGCTTTTGGCATGTCATTTGTATGCCATGTAGTCTGTACCAACTGCAATGTACTGACGTTGAATAAAAGGGAGAAAGGCCATTAATGGCTGGAGTGAGGGGAGGTGGATGGGTCCAACAAACACAGGACTTTCAACCACAAGACCGATGTTGGAGACTGGTGTTTTGTTTTGTTAGTGACATTTGTCACGTGTTTTCCGTAGTGATGTTACGTTGTTTCTCTACGTATTTCATTAAGGTTAAGTACTTATTTTAAGAGCAACCATGACAAATTTCCTAAACCTAAGTGAGTGGTTTTGTTGCCCCCTGCTGATACTGCACTTATTATTCATGCCTCGTAGTGATGACACTGACAAGTTATCCTCTGGTGGACAGGCAGGTCTATTACATGCTTTGGCGTGACATTGGGTTGCTCCACCAATGATTCCTACTGAGTGCATAATTGCTCCCCAATATATGAAAAATGGAAATTTGTACCCTCAGAGTTAATGCTGATGGATGTTCATCACCTCAACCTTAAAGGATTATAAATAATTATGTATAGCTACCCTTCCAACCTGGTTGGCCCCCCCAAAATTTGGCTTCCTACCATTTTGGACCAAAGACGTGATTAGCGGGGGAGATTAATAACATGTCAGTTGCTGAATAAGGGGTCATTTCTTTAATTGGTGCTCTTGCAGTGAAACTACTTCACCACAAGAACAAGTGACAGAATAGAAAGAGAAAAGGTGCAATTACTGCTCACTTGAACGGACCAATCATCAGGTGCCTTTAGGCCCATTGTTCTCATTCCACAGGGAATGTAATTCAGGGCTGAAAAGGCAGTGATTGCAGTGCTCCAAAAATCCAACTCCAAATCCATGGGATGCTTTTATAGTAAGAATGCAACTGGACTGTGAATGGACTGCTAATAGTGACAAACTGCCCCATTGAGACCATTACAAATATTCTGAAAGAGGAACTGAGGCGATTGCTATTTGCTTTCCCAGCATAATTCTTCTTTTAAAAACGTTCCAAGCTTGGCGTTGCCTCCGGCACTTGTCTTCATTGAGAGCCCACCTCTGTAAAAAAAAAAAAAAAAAGAAGTAAAATAAAAGTTTTAATCAACACATTTTCTCTCCTCTTAAAGACTCATTTATGTTCATTCAAAACACGGTGTTTCTTGGCTGCTTGTGTGAAAAGCCATGAAACACATTCAGATTGTCGGAAAATGTTAAAACAAAGGAGTTTAATTAACATATTTCACGCATTTTTCAAGGTTCCACATTTCTTTTAATGTGTTGCTCTCCTCGAACAAGATGTCACGGTAGTCTAACACAATCTAGCCAATGTGGAAAGAAAATCCATAGCCCATTTGTTTTGCAAAGAGCAGAGGTGACTACAGGGAACAAGTGTCACCGGCAGGTAGGTCAGGGGTCAGGTTTCCTTTGTGACATACCATAGCATACCATTTCTCCCTCTTCCCTCAAGACCCATGGGGTCATTGTGCACTTACGTCTTCATCAATAATGCATGGCCTTCCATCTGAACTAGCAGGCCTTGGAACAACACAGTGGGAGGGACATGGCGCATACCAGTTGTTCATACATTAACCATATACCCTGCTGTAGACAGGACCCGCTGTAATGATACTGACTCAGCGGTTTACCCCTGTGAGCTGTCACGCCACATAAAACACACATTTTTTATCTATGCTTGGATTTTTATATATTATATGCAAGGAGTTACTCATTTATGCTGTAATATCCTGCATGTGTGAGTTTCATTAAAAAATGCTGACATACAGCAAAGATGGATTTCAAATTTTACTATTCTCCCTGTGGAGGATTATTATTTCGCACAAATATGTCACTAAATATAAATCAATTTCATGTGGGACTGATGCCGAGTACTGAGTACTAACCAGATTATTTTCCCACTCATTTATCCTGCTTATACTGAATATGTTGAAAATAATATTGCGAACAAAACGAAACCCCTTCTGTATGTTAGTACAACTTAATATATCATTTGAGTGGCACATTTTCACTCAGAAGCATGATTGTGGACACTTTTTCATTATATTGTAGAGCTCACAATGTTCAGTGTCATTTTCACTGTAGTTCAGTGAAATTTCACTGTACAAACCAGTTTTAAGCCCAACCATGTATTTCTTTCCTAAACCCAACTATAGTGGTTTTGATGCCGAAATTAACGTGACGCCAAGGGGCGTGACGTCAAGGTTGCGGTATGTGGCGAGTTGGGATGAGAACATGTTGAAAGGTCGTTAGATGTCACTTACCAAATTTGAAGTAGCTCTGCTTAATTCTCTGGGTGGAGTTCATTAAAGTATAACGCCCATGAATGACTTCACTTTGCAAAAAAATGGCACCGTAAATTTAAAATGTCTGACTTCCTGTTGGAGTTTTTTTTCTTCTTTTAAGTCTGAAGATGCTACATCTGCCTACCAAATTTTGTAAATCTATGTCAAATTTAATGGTGGGGGTCGACTTTTCTAGGGGGCTCCCTCGAGATATTTTACCACACCCAAACCCAAAACCCATATCAGATATTAAGTTTCGCCACTTCTGATCCATGTGTAAAGGGCATATTTTTTAATCACATAATATGAGGATGATATTCAATAGAGTGCTACAGGAATGAGCCCTAAAACCCGGAAATGAATTAGCATTTTAGGACTTCCCGTTCCCTCATCTGGAAGTCAATGGTTTTTTGAATGGGGTTTTTGGTTAGATGCCTGAAATAAGATCTGTGGTTAACACAAAGTTAACAGATTTTAACATTTTGTTCTATGACATAAAATATGTTAATAAATACCCCACTCATGAATTTTTAAGCCTTTAAAAAGGCGGTTGCTAATAATGAGACTATACTAAACGTCATCACGCAGACCCGTTCGCCTTTACAGCCTTGTTGTGTATACTTGCGTTAATGCGACTGCATTGTATTTGTTTATAGCCTAACGTTAGCTTTTTTATTTCTAGAGATTATTTTATGGAACAAAAGGTGTAAGTATCAAAAACGTTTGTTTGCAACCAAGCTTATTTTCTGCAATAATTCAAAACCCAATCGAAATATCCCATTGACTTTTCGTCAAGGGAACCCAAGGGCGATGCTAACTTCCTGGTTGGCCTACAAAAATACTTCATCCCTGTATAGCACTCTATATACAGGATGTTTCCTGGTGTTTGGGGGGATTATTGCAATTATCAAATAAAAGGAATGGAAGCACTGCACTAATTATGCGGGAAACATTTAAGAACATAAATTGCTGTTTAATCCCCAGTTGTTTTTTTTTAAATCTGAATTGACATTTTTCTTTTTTTTTTTTACAAATCTTTTTTCATGTTCTCCCCTCTTCAGCATCACAGCATGTATATTTAATCTGCACAGTGCAGCTGCAGCTCAGTGTGCGTAAAATACAGCTCCATGTCACACACGTGCTAAATTCAGAATCCAGGCTCCCCTCTCACTGTGAAGCATACCAACACAACCTTGAAGCTGCATGCACTCCCGTTCTAAACCAAATGATGATCCCCTTTAAAAAAAAATCCCTGTGTGACATAATTGGCTGCTGAGGAAGCATCTTTTCCTACACTGTAAACAATTGCTGTTAATTTACAGCAGGATTTCAATTTATTGCTAAAAACAGTGCTTAAAAACCTGTTAAATTACGCTCGTATGCCATTTTTTAACTGAACTATAATGCATTCTTAAAAAACATCACTTTACTGCTGATCAACTGTCTAAAGTATCAACAGTAACAGTTTCATGCAGTATTTTTTTTAATTCTGGGACCTGATCTGCACATGTGAGGCTTGTACATTGTACATGATTGTAAAATCAGTGAATTAGCTTTATTGTTCTTCACTCACATGTTGTTATGGTTTTATTCTGTGCTTGTAGCCAGCTATAGACAGACATTTTGGGAAAAGTGTCAACAAGTCTATTATAGCCTTTTTCCTAACAAGTGCCTTTAATTGTATTTAGTGTGACTATTCTTATGTCTGTAACCTGCTAAGTCTATTCATCTAGGCAAAAAATAATGTTTATTAAACCTAAATAGTGCATTAAAACAAATCAGTAAGATAATGTAAAAGAAAGGTGAAAAACAGCTATATAATGTATCTTTAAACAGTAAATTAACTGTAAAATACTGTGAAATTAATTTAAAAAAAAAACAAAACAGTTCAAACTGTATTTTTCATTAGCAGTACAAAGCAAAGTGAATTTCAGCGACAGTATAATAATGTTAATTTTACATTAACATAAAGGCAACCCTGCAGCCAGTTCTTTACTGTTATTTTACTGGGAGATTCTTAACAGTGAGGGTTTTAACGGTTCTCCATTAGAACAGTAGAACCTCTACAGAACCATCTTTATTCTCAATTAGAACAGTAGAACCTCTACAGAACCATCTTTATTCTCAATTAGAACAGTAGAACCTCTAGAGAACCATCTTTGTTCTCCATTAGAACAGTAGAACCTCTAGAGAACCATCTTTGTTCTCCATTAGAACAGTAGAACCTCTACTGAACCATCTTTGTTCTCCATTATAACAGTAGAACCTCTACTGAACCATCTTTGTTCTCCATTAGAACAGTAGAACCTCTAGAGAACCATCTTTGTTCTCCATTATAATAGTAGAACCTCTACAGACACAACCTCTACAACCTAAATAGTGCATTAAAACAAATCAGTAAGATAAAAGAAAGGTGAAAAACAGCTATATAATGTATCTTTAAACAGTAAATTAACTGTAAAATACTGTGAAATTAATAAAAAAAAACAGTTCAAACTGTATTTTTCATTAACAGTACAAAGCTGTAAATTTCAGCGACAGTATAATAATGTTAATTTCACAGTAACATAAAGGCAACCCTGCTGCCATCAGTTCTTTACTGTTATTTTACTGTGAAATTTTTAACAGTGTAAGGTCATAATTTGGGGGTCCTGGTGGTGGATCAAGCTTGAGGAGAGTTGTGAACCTAAAATGATCATGACTAACTCAGAGAGGAGGGAGGAGGAGGAGGACGAGGAGGAGGGGGCTGCAAATATGATGGTTATAAATCCTGCGATTGAACTTCAGTGGCCGCCTGTGAGTCTGCAGCAAGGTCTCCTCCTGCCTGCCTGCCTGCCTGCCTGCCTCCAACTGCCAGCAGAGCTGCGTGTCTCCTTCAGATGCTGAGGGAGTAGCTCGGGGAAGGAGGGTGGAGGAAGAGAAACAGAGAGAGAGACAGAGAGAGAGAGGGAAGGAGAAATATTTCAGCACTGGAGCTGTCCGTGGCTCTTTGGGAAGAAGTCTCTACTCTGACTGTAAATTTTCTCTGTCGGACTGTGAGAGAGGAGAGAGGAAGGAATAATAAACCGTGCCGTGCCATTCATCTCTCTGCGGGGGCTCCAAAGGCGCGTAACGACGCACATACTTCATTCGAGCGCAGTCTTTGCCATGCTGGACGGCCGGGCTTGAGACAGAAAGGATAAAGTCTCCACATAAAGTCGAGCTGAACACCATCAGCCTTTTACTCTTCTTTTACGGTGAGTCCACTGCTCTTGTTACATAACAAAACTGCACATGCTGAACATGCAATATACTGCTCTTTTCTTTGTTGATGTTGCAAAGCTGTGATGGGATGGGATGTGTAGTATTAGGTGGGGTTGGTTTGCTGGGAAGCCTCATTACAGATGCTTGCATGGGATGAATATTTAGGTCAGCATCCATATGGGTGTGGATGGATGGATGTGATATAAAACTACAGGAGTTCACACATGCATACTGTGTTTTTTTTTTTGCTGCTTTTTTTGTCCCCTTTTGGAAAAAAAATCAGTGGGAGTGAAAATTGAGGGAGTTCTTTTATTTTGGAGTATTGGTGCATGTACGTCATTGGGAGATTAAAGCACCAGGATGCTGCTTTTTTCATGACCTTAAACAGGAAGTAGTTGTATCAATGAGAGATTGTGCAAACTAATGGATCATTGTGAATCCTCTGCAGCAGCAGACTCTTTCCTCTGTCCCCCAATGAAGCAGCTCTGTCCACTTTTTCCCAGCACTGTCCCACAGGGGAGAGTCCATTAAAGCTCTCCATCAGTCTTTGCTTACAATTGTTGTTTTCTCCCAGCTCCCCTCACTATATACGTCCACCAACAAGCCAATCTCAGCAGCGTTAACCTTGGAGAGTGAGTCCTGCTCCTGCACTCTGTGACAGATCCCTGCAGCCCTGAGCTGCTTCACTGACGCCTCTTGCTCCACTGTGGTTATTGTCAGACTCTCTCATCAGAGCGTTTCGGCTGGCACACTCTCTCTCTGCCTGGCAGCGCCTGAATGCCAACGTGATGTCTCCAGTCTAACGATGCATTGAGATTTAAATTCCTCCTCCATTCAGACACTTTTTTAGTCCGTTCACGAGCTGAATTTCAAACCCCCGTATGCATTTAGTTGAGCATATCTTTTGTGGAGAACGCTGTGTTCAGGTACAAGGATGGGAGAAGAGGAGGCAAAATGACACGCCAGAGGGAGAGTTTTGTGCACATAGCAGTGTTTTCCTTCCAGAAAGAAATGAGGACAGATCAGCAGACGGCAAAGAGAAGCACACTTTAAAAGCTCTTGTATTTGATTTATATTTGCCCCTGTGTGTCCAAGTGCACGTCCATCTGTAAATGGCTGTTAATGATTCCACTCACTCGCTATTACAGGGATCAGGGTGAACTCGTTAGTGTAATTAGTTCCAGGTCTTTGCTTCCCTGGTCCGTGGGTGCAGATCTCTCAGCTAAAGGGGGGATTCATTCCCATGAAAAGGCATGCTTTGTGGTGCTTCCATTGAAAAAATCCCCCCCTCCTCCCCTGAAACAAGCAATGAAAAGGAGGGCTTGGTTGGGATTCTAATCAGCACATAACAGCACATAACAGTGACATCCAACAGCTTTTGGGAAGAGAATCATACAGTCAGAGGAGCACTAACTCGCATAACATGCGAGCAAAGCCGGATCCAGATTAGCATCCTTTTCATGCTTTTATTATGTAAAATTTATGTAAACATAACAGTGTGTCAGACAAATGTGGCTTGAAAATGGGGGTCATTACAAAAAACACTAAACATCACATTTAAAGTGCTATATGACTGGATTGCTTGTCATGAAAAGCATTGGTTCCTATCCTAACCTGGCCACTGAAAGGGTCCCGAAGCTAAATTTAAGGTGTCACCAGATGGTTAAGATTAAAAGACAAAAAAACTGTTTCTGTTACGCATTTTTTCTTGACTTTTCGAAGCATCCGATACATTTCCCTCTCCAAAACCCTGAAAATACAACCTGAGAAGTAAAAAAAACACTTTGGTTGAACTGCTAACAACACACATCCGCACTGTGGCTTTAACCTGTGACAAATGATTGCAAAATTGCTTGCTTTTAAGTGTTCACAAGCCAAAACGCTTTGACACCACTGATGTAAGTTCTGTGTTGATACAGATAATGGAAAATAAATCTTGTCTCTCTCTGTTTTGCCAAATATGTTATGGAGAAAATACCCATTGCCAGTGGATTATGGGTTTTTTGCATGCTGTTCTCATACACTGTTTGTAGCTATACCTACAAAAACTAATGCACTGTAATTTGTATATACATTATACATTGAATTAATTCTTATGTAATCCAATAACTGTGAACCAGGAAGTAAGAAGAGCGACAAGCGCCGCATAGGGAGGTCAGGATGGACGGGTGGGTCATAAAACACAAAACACCGGACTTTCGCCCAGGAGACCAGCGTTTGTACCCCGTGTGAATCCAGAAGTCAACGTTGATTTATTTGTCACTTAACTTCTGGAGTTAGTTTAACCTAAACCATGACCTTTTCCTAAACCAAACTAAGTAGTTTTGTTGCCTAAACCTAAGTTGTTTCCTGTGCAGACGTAAGATTATTTTGAAAAGACTGTATGCATGTAATGAACGGAAATTGGTACATGTGTTGCCGGACATTTGCAGGAAAACGCACAAAAAATGAGGGATGACTTTTCGTAAGATACCATATGGACCAGTGTATGCTCTTTTGATAGCGCACTCAATAGAGTGGTGCAGGAATGAGTACTAAAACCCGGAAATGAGTTAGCATTTTAGCACTTCCGGTTCCCTCGTCGGTAAGTCAATTCTTTTTTTGAATGGGTTTTTTGGTTAGATGCCTGAAATAAGGTCTGTTGTTAACACAAGCTGAAGAGATTTTAATGTTTTGTTCTACGATATAAAATTTTGTCAGTAAATATACCACTTACGGGTCTTAAAAAAGGCAGTTTCTAACAATTAGCTAAACGTTGAGCGAAATGTCATCACGCCGACTTGTCTGCATTTACAGCTTCGTTGTGTATACTTGCACTCATGCGACCGTGGTGTAGTTCATTTCTAGTGTTATCTTTTTACTTCTGGCGATTGCATGTAGCCTTTGCTTCAAAAGCTATCAAAGTGGTGGTCATTTGTGGAGATTATTTTACTGAACAAAACCTGAAAGTATCATAAACGTCTGTTTGCCACATATTTACATGCTGTATAATGTTCAAAAAAACCTATAACAGTTATATATATATGCATATATGTATATATATATATATAAATATATACTTATATACTGTATATACTTTATATATGTATGTAATAAAATAATATGTAATAAAATGTAAATTCCCAAATAGCCCATGAAATAAGGAATAATCCCACAACATTATTAATTATTCATATTCTACATTAATTATTATTAGTTATTCTCAGACGGATATCGCTGTTTGTTGGGGTGCAATTTACACGATAAGATAGACACTAGAAAGTATGTTGTTATTATAATAATACATACAAGAGGCTAAAATACACATGATCCCATTGGCTTATTGTCGAGAGAACCCGTGCGGTTTCTAACTTCCGGTCTACAAAAATACGTCATCCCTGCACCTTTCTATTACGCGCAGTTATAAAGGTCAGCCTTTTAAAGAAGAAGTTATCCAAGCTTAATTGTCGAACTTGGCTGTCTGTCACCGTGACCTTGTGCATCATCTTAAAGCAATATCCTCTCTGGCACCTGGCCAGCCAGATGCACTTTCAACAGGGCCTGGTTCTATACACAATTACAACTGATAGAATACTCTATTTCAGCGAAATAATTGACTGTAAAGTGACTGAGTGTTGACAGTGATGTTTGTTAATATAGTGGTGGACTATTTTCCGTAGACTGATAAATGGCTGTTATATATATGAGCTCCTGCAGGTCTCAATAACGTCCCCATGGTGACACTTGGGCAGCAGAGGACTGAATACTAATATAGACCTTAAGGTGTCCCTGCTGGCCTCTAATACACTGCTGCTTACAGGAGGAAATGGATTCCAATTCAAAGTAAAGTTTCATTTCCTGTTCAAGCATAATATACTAAGTTCTTGCTACCCAGTCTAGGTGACGAAAATAGATCCGACAACATGCTTTTTTTTTTTTTTTTTTAAAGATGCATAACATTCACATAATGAGTGAATGGTGGAAGTAAGAATTTCACATACGCAGTGATGATGGAACGCCATGCAGGCCAGCGTTGTTGTTATGAACTGATATAGAGTTGGAAGAAGTGTGTTTTTGCCCCGACATGGTCTGGTAGTGTTAAATTAATGAGTGAAGAGTGGATGGGGCTACAAAAGGATTACTCAGAGGAGCAGAAAAAAATCATGAGGATTTTGAAGAGCACTTTGGTGCCACCACCCTTCTACAATCATCAATATTTAATTAAACCAAGATGCTCCTGAGAGCTTCATCATGTGAGAGCTCGTCACTCCGCAATTGCCGACATAAATCAAATATACTGTATATTGAACCTAACATGTTTCACGTGCAAAATGTATAGAAAGTGTCAGAGTAAATGGTGGAACAAAATTACATATTCGCTTCTCCGTATGTGGAATATTGACAGATCCGAAATCACGTCTCACGAGACGCTAGAATGATTCGATTGCAGACATACCTCACCATCTCGAGAATATTCTGTCGCAGTGCAGCTTGACAGAATAACATTTCCTCAGCCATATATGTCAGGTTCTGCCCCAAGGAGTGGCCCTGTTTTCCTTCCCTTCGTCCAGATCTTTTTTTATCCAGGGGCATTTAAATCATTCAGAGGGGTCCGGGAAGGAGAGCAGAGCAGCGGAGGCAGCTGCTCGTGCAGGAGTCTACTGAACGTCAAGCCTGAGGGAGTTTTATCCCATCCTCTTCTATTGCCCTCAAATGCGATATGAGGGGTGAATTTGGGTGACTGCTGAGCCTCAGTGGCATCACTTTTTTGATATATATTTGGCACTTGAGGGAGAGTTTTCCATTAATCACAACTTGTGTCGGGTTTTGGCCATCATTTCTATCTGGTAGGATAAAATCGTACTCAGCAAAGTCATTGCAGAGATCTGGGAATGTGGCAAAACATGATAGCTCAGCTACCTTATCTAAACAACTTTATTTGTAGCTCAAAGGACCAGTAGGATTTGACAGCATCTAGGGGTGTGGTTGCACATTGCAAACAACTGAATACACCTCCATTCACTCCTCCCTTTCCAAGACTGTGGTAATGTGAGACGCCGATTGCAAAACCGTGGTACACCGTTCGCCATCGCTCAGAGGCCATCCTTACCATAATAATACTACTTTTGGAGCTTTCAGACGGCAGCTGGTGGCCTGTAGGTGTTGCACTCTGCAGCTTACGTTATTGCAGTTTCACAAGCGCACCGGAGAACTACGGTGGCCTTCAAGAAACGTAAACATTCAAAAGGCTCTCTCTAGAGCAACCGTTTGGTTTGTCCATTCTGGGCTACTGTAGAAAGATGGAGGATCAACATGGCGGAGTCCGTGAAAAGTTTGTGTCAAGAAGGGAGCCCGCAAATTGTGAAATCTGATCTGACATCTGCAAAAAAACTCTCAAGAGACACGCTGTCCGACAACCTATCCTAACCTTTACTATTCGAGATCAATGCCTAACCTTGACAATCTTGAAGTGTTTCCCCAGTTTGCAGGCTCCCTTCTAGACACTACTCTGTGAAGAGGACCTGCTCCCTATGTAGATATGAAGGGCTCATTCTAAACTAATGAAAACACAATGATTCATAGTTTCAGGTGATTATACACTAAAGAAAACATACTTGAATACTATGAATATTATATTCAACTTCTGCTAATATATCCCCTGAAATATTACACACTGTTCCTTTAAAACCATAACTGAGAGCACACAAAATGTCTGTAATAATTCCTTATTGCAGAGGAAATGTGTGGGTGCACATTAGGTGAATAATGATTTAGGAAGTTGGCAGTGTTGAGCAAGTTACTTGAAAAATGGAATCAAATACTCATTGTGAATGATTCACTGAAAAAAAAATACTTTTCCTGTTGAGTAATTACAGTAATGTAATCAGTTAAATCACTCGTCACACAGCCTAGCTCGACTTAATGCTTGACAAAGGCAGCGCAGAGCAGATCCACTCCTTCCTTTCTTACCTTTCACAATAAAAGCCAGACGTTGCTCTGGGTCAATAGGATCCCAGTAGTTGGTCCTCTGCCTGCGTGAATCTATTGAAACATTAGGTAACACTTTTTACATTTTACAGGTCCACAAATTTCATGGTAATTAGGTGATAATTAGCAAGTAACCTATTTGAAATTTCTTTGGAATTTCTGTCAAATGACCCCAATATTTACCTTACAAAATTATAGAAAATTACTTTATTATAAACATTATTTAATAATTATATGCTGAAATAGCATATAATTGTTAAAATAGGGCCATTAGGCTTGAGAAGCGGCTGTGCGCTGCTGTTCATCAGAGATGGAAACCCAAAGCTAATAGAAGACACTTCTGATCAGGCACACATTGTGTGAATTAAATTACTAGTTTATTACTGCTTATTGGGAAATAGCAGAATATAGTTATTAAATACAATTTATTATAGATATAAAATAAAAATAATAAAAGTCCAGAGCCAAGTCCCAACTCAAGACAGCCAAACAAAGTAATTTTCCATCAATATTGAGGTAAATATTGAGATAATTTGGCAGTAATTCAAAAGAAATGTCAAATGGGTTACTTGCTAATCATCACCTAATTACCATGAAATTTGCAGACCTGTAAAATGAGGTGTTGCCAAACATTTTATTGAAGAAGTGTTGCAAGTGTTGCAAATTTGCATCACTGCCAGTATGAATGATGATGATCATCCAACTCCTGTTTCTTGTCCCCTCAGGTGTATTTTTAGCATTGTCAGATTTCAGCAATCAATGAGTAACATGTTATTATTACAGATAGGAATGGCCAAAACTACAAAAAATAAGATTGTGGTTAAATCGACATGGATGAATGTGTCTTTTCTGTAGATACTCACTCGAGTGCTGTGGTGCATGGAAAACAAATACATCACCTATCTCTCTTGTGAGAATAAAGTGCATGCAAGCGTTGAGCTGCACAAATGTGGCTGTCAGTCAGGCATGAGGAAGGGTTGAGCGGTTTGACAGGCTCGTGGTCAAAGGCTTTATAGGATCTCAGACTTGCAAAGCAACCAAGTGGCAGGTTACTCAGCGCTATCTAATAAACTAAGGTATCAAAGCCAGGGACTGACCCACTTGTGTCAGAATAGACTTGTACACGGGGAGAAAAAAAACCCACGAGGGCCCTTATGTAAAATTCATGAGTTAACCTGAAAGTGACAAGGTCTTCTGTGCGCTCAGATATTTCCTCATCAGCAGTGGCTTCATTTCCAGCTTTGTTTGAAGATTCAAATTGTGAGAGGTACACGATTTCTAAAGCATCTTGTCTTCATCTTCCCTCTGGCATCATTTAATTCCCCTGTACATACATTAGTGTACATTTCAAATATGTTGGAGACTGGTATTTATTAATAACGCAAGAAGATGGACACTATTGCTTCCTCTTTCCTATTTTTTTATATGCATTTTGTTCAATAGTAGAGACATGATTTTGACTAAGAGTTACGAGTGCTTGACTTTCAAAGGATAATGAAAATACATTTGTGCTATTTACTGCTGGCATTGATTTGATGGAGTGTACAAAGACCTTGGGGCCTGTAATAGCACTTAGTTTATTGTTATTGTTTCTTATTTTCCCCATAGTGTTCATGAAGCCTATTCACTTTGCTGGCCATTAAAGAACAATTTGTTTATTGTTGATTATCTCATTTGAAATGGCACGGCTCATTATGTGCACTGCACAGTAATTGAGGATCCAGCTGCGGTGGCACCATCTAACCAACATGTCAACCATACCATTATTTTAAAGCCTCGCCTTCGAGCACGCGGAAACCTTCAAAGTTGCTCCTTTTTCCTTTGGGTTCGTGTGAAAGAGGCGGCAGTTTACAGAGTTTGGCATCTCTGGCATCTAAAGGCTGTCGCTGTCTAATGTGTGTGCCAGCGCTGCTCCGAGCCAGAGCGGGAAGGTCACTTCAGTGGATAATTAAGTCCCTATAATAATCAGTCTGCCACCCTGTATTGCGATCACCACATAGACTGTATTTGCAGAGCATATATGAGCTGTTTGGAAGCTTCTGCTAAGAGATTTTTATATATTTGCTTCAAGCAATATGTCAGTCACAATGTCAATTGGTCTGTCCACCACTTCCAGACTGATGAAATGTTGCACAGACATACAGGATGAATCCTACTGACTTTGGTGTTATCCTGACTTTACCTCTAGCACCACCATGAGGTCGACATTTGTGTTTTTTGGCGACTACAAAGCCCTACAAATGAAAAAGTCTGTCTCTGAGTGAGTGACTGAGTGAATGAGTGATGAAGTTACACGATTGGTCGGCCAAGTGTCAGAGTTTCCTCATTGGCCATTGCTCTTTCAAAATGAAAAGGCAGGAACAGTCCTTTGTTTACGTTTTCAGGGGTGAGCGTGTCAGCGGTTCCACTCACCGGCGCAATCTCAACTTAATGTAAATGAGCACGTCCGGCTCACGAAACTTGGACCAAGCTGTCAAACTAGGCGATATAGTTCTAAAATGAACGGAATAACAGAAAGTGTATGAGCAGGCCGCCATGTTGTTTCGCAGAAAACCAGGGACCAATCATTGCATTTCACGATAGCGTATGTCACAGCTTGGGCAGCACGTCCACTAGTGTCCTCGCCGAACCTGGTGGAAATATACCGCTGGATTTAACATAACGTGAACAAACAAACAAACAAAAGTGATTCAACAAGCCATTCAGATTTGGCTCCCCTTTCCATGCTTACGAGTATTTCCACTATCAAACTAACTTTGCGAAGGTGCACCAAATTTTCTTACAAGAAAATCAGGGCTGGGCTTTTTTTTTGAGAGGGGGACTTTAAAGAGACAGCTGCCAAAGCATAGCGTTTCAGACAGAGATTGAATACATGTATACTCAGACAGACACTATGAGAAAAATGAATGTGTCTTTTGACCATTAAAGCATGTAAACATGTTCTAGTAGAACCCCAAACTACAAGTGTAAACCTCAAAATGAGCATGATATATTCCCTTTAACAGTGTGCAGTACAATGTGCATTTGGAAGATTATTCATATATATCTGTGTGTTTGGAGATATTTTTCTCATTCCCCCGTTATCCCCAAAACCAATCCAAACTACTCCTACATTAAGATAATGGAACAGACCTTTCAGCCTGAGCTCATCTATGCTAAACCCACTGAGCTGATTGCCATTCCTGCCGTTAGGAGAACAGCCTCTCCAGTATTCCACAGTCATGCATACATGTATTTTAATCCTTGTGTATTCTCAGCATGTTGCTGTCATTTGTTAGACCGCAGGAAATCTCTGCTAAGAGGAAGACTGACCTTTTAAATGAAGTGGTTGTCCTTGAGGAGGATAGTCAGTCCCACTTTTTTCCACAGAGCAGAGCGAGGCTTAGCACTGTTATTAATCTTGTAAAAAGCTGTTTTTTTTCCAGTGATTTTATTTTGTTTTCTGGCATTGTAACTGAAGTTTTTTTCACCACCATCTGCTAATTTTTCAAATTTTTGTCCAACTCTGAGCACCTCTTCCGTTCCTATTTTGCACTGTAGCACAACACAGTCCATCAACAACACCCTTGAATGATTTTTGTAGAGTATACTTCATTTAGTCATTTTTTCCAGTCATACTCAAAAAAACATTGTTAAAATGAGTCTGATGGGACGCAGTTCATAAATCCCTACCAGCTGCAGGAATGCTACGCTTCAGCTGACTTGAACTTTGACCTCGCTTTAAAGCCAAAAAAGATATCCAGTGTAGTAATCAATAAAATATCACTTTGCCTCTGATTTGTCTGCGTGAAAGCAAACCAAACTAGAACAAAGAAACCGAGAAGCATTTGATTTATTTGATCTGTGATGACATGTTTGTATGCCTGGATGTTATTTTTGAGATCATTTAAATGCATGAAACCAGAGAGAGTGCAGTGCAGTGTTGATGTCTGTGCGATACAAATGAGTTTTGTGTCCTCTACAGTATAGTCTATGAAGCACCTAGAGTCCACCAGCAGCTTGAGAACATAAGGCCTGGAGGGCTATTAGAGTCTCAGCCTGGGAGGAAGAGAGAGGGAACGACTCCCATTTCACTTCAGATAAATGCGATTGAATTTCACACAAGCACTTACGTGGAGCGTGGATGGATGGGATTGCATTTGAGAGCAAAGACACATGTCCCATAAGTACCATGTAATCAACTTGAATCCACGAGGTGCCTTTTTTTTTTTCAATAATGGAACTCACGGTTTTGTCTCGCTTAAGTGGAAATGAGAAGTCAGTTACTGCATCTTTTTTTCTTTGCTGCATCTTATACAGTATGTGATTTCACCTTATGTGTTCGGGAATTATGCAATCACTTGAAAACATCCGGGACGAGTTCCTTACAAACGCAGGAGTTGGCAGTTTTTGCAGATTCCAGCACCAATGATGAAAGAAAACAGTCATGCCATGATGTCTCATAATAAAGAGCTTACTGCATTTTGAATTGATAAAACTCACTCGTTTATTTGCCGAAAATGAAACAATAACATCGTCAAAATTAAATTGTTTTTAGCTTTTAAGACAAAGGCTCAGCAGTCTAAAACGTAATAACCAGCCCAAAAACTCATTGGAAACCTGCAGAGAGAGTGAAGTTAATTTTCTCCTCTGGGATCAATAAAGTTGATCTTATCTTATCCCTATCTGAACTCGACTCATTGCGTTTGGTGAACAGTCGTGTTGTCGGAAATCGACAGCTGGCTGAAATCAGCAAGTTTTGGTGATCGATGCTTCGTGTGATGAGCATTGAGCGTGAGTATTGTGGGACCATTAAAAAACATATTTCATATGCGTACATAATTCTATGTTCACTGAACTCAGGATGACTTTTGGTTGGAAGGTCACAAAACCCTGACCAATTTAGGAAATTTGGTTGTGGAAATTGGATTGGGAACACGTCACGCAGCAAATAATCCAAAGCTCCCTTGAGCATTTTATGAATGTGAAACATTGCTGGAATAAAAGCATGTGTGCAAAAATTGAAAACAGAAATGTTGGACTTTTTTCCATCTTTGGAGTCCTTGCTGCTCAAAGCACTGAAAATGTGTCGATGGTCAACAGCTCACAACTCATTAATATTTCACTGGAAACAAATCTAAAATATTAATAAAACAAATCATATTCCTGACATGAAAATACTGAGTGAAGCTTAGAAAGACTGAAGAACACTGATGTGAACCACTGCAGGTACCGCTGGTAGAGGGAGGGGGCGCTGCTTTGTCTCTACATGTAAGATACATGGCAAACTAAGCTAAACAGTTAGACTACATAGCCTACTGTCAGCTTTTGTTTTAGCTTGTGTAGCCAAGGGTTACGTTGCTCCTATACTTTATGAGGATAATAAATTAATAACACGCTCCGTAGTCTGCACCCTTGTCAATAACAGCATATCACCGCTTCACGCCTTTCGTTATGGAGCCTGTTAAATAACAAGTTTCCGTAATCCATCCCTTAATATAATGATTTTTCTTATTCATCGTGTTTCAGATAGCATTTTGCAATGTGTTTATCGCGCTTGTTCATATCATGATGATGATGAAAATGCGATTTATCAATCAGCCGTCGGTACTGTAGTTCTCCTACACGCTTGGCACACGGGAGAATTTTCAGTTGGTTGCAATCTGCAACCTCACTGCTAAATGTTGCCAGATCCTACACACTGCACCTTTAATAACTCAACTTTGTAGAAATAAATTGATTACTGGCCAGTAGCAATTTGTACTGTTGGGAAAGATACACAATGTATAGTATCTGTTAGTATGGTTTATTATCTTAACCTAAATGGAGAAACCCTTCATCCATATATCAGAATGCTGGGCATACATGACCTTCTAAATCCTCTGATGTTTTACTGTTATGAGTTGGATTTCTCCAGATTTTGATGAGCAGTTGTTTATTGGCGTTCAGATGCATGACATCCATAACATGATGAGTTGTGGAGAGCCACAGACACATTAGAGCAAAGTATAGATTTCTGCATCAATATGTACCATATCCCTTATTCACGAGGAAGAAGAGGCATCTTTGTGTGTTCAGACAACACAGGTGTTTTCTTAAACATCTGCCACCACTGCAGGGGCCTTTTTTGGGGGGGATTTGAAATGTCATACCTGGAAGTGTTTTTTTCAGTGTTCTGTGAGCTGTGAGACCGGCTTTCGTTTACACCTTTATATTTGTTGCTTGAATCATTCGAGCAAAAACCTAATCTCTGTCAACAATATCCACAGCTTCATGGATGTGGAACAGAGAAGTACTAGCAATGAGTCACAGAAATGTGGGAACAGGAGCAGATGGGCAGGGTTTATTAGTAATAAGGAGAGGAGTTCAGGGACATTGTTGCTGATAGAAAGAGATTTGGGAGATTTGAAAGGGGACTGCTCAGTGAGTACGGAGAAAGAGAAATGCACTCAGTAGCTCTAAAATACGACGTGCAAAGAGAGTAAATAGTTTCATAGGTTGATAATCTCGTCTCTGTATACTGCAGTGAGTGCTCACTTTGTTCATTGTATTCTTTTGGAAGAGAAACATGATTGCACCAGAGAGTTATTCAGTTAGTTTACCATCTGTGCTATGTACCTCTATTTTATTCATTCTTCAACTGACTGTCCTGGCCCAGTATACATATGCTTTAAATGGGAGGTACCACTTCATGTGTGCATGCACTGCACATGCCTGTGTATTCATTGACATATTGTATACTGTAGCTGTTGCAGTGTATTATGTATTGGTCTTGTATTTGTGTTTTTCACTGTTTTTACTGGTTTTAAATGGGTCGACCTCAATTGGCAAAAACTAGCAGTATTTGAATCAGCTGTGGGTTTGTTTGCTTATGTTGCTGGTCAGACCACACTGTATAGTCCTGACAACCTGGTCTCCCTAAACATTATGTTCCCATTAGGACTGTCAATTGATTAAAATATTTTAGCGTGATTAATCACATGATTGTCCATAGTTAATCAGGATTAATCACAAATTAATCACACATTTTTTTTTATCTTTTCAAAATGTACCTTAAAGGGAAATTTGTCAAGTATTTAATACTCTAATCAACATGGGGGTGGGCAAATATGCTGGCTTTATGCAAATTAATGTATATACTTATTATTGAAAATCAATTAACAACACAAAACAATGACAAATATTATCCAGAAACCCTCACAGGTACTGCATTTCGCGTAAACAATATGCTCAAATCATAACATGGCAAACTGCAGCCCAACAGGTAACAACAGCTGTCAGTGTGTCAGTGTGCTGACTTGACTATGACTTGCCCAAAACTGCATGTGATTATCATAAAGTGGGCATGTCCGTAAAGGGGAGACTCGTGGGTACCCATAGAACCCATTTTCATTTGCATATCTTGAGGTCAGAGGTCAAGGGACCCCTTTGAAAATGGCCATACCAGTTTTTCCTCACCAAAATTTAATGTAACTTTGGAGCGGTATTTACCTCCTTCACGACAAGCTAGTATGACATGGTTGATACCAATGGATTCCTGAGGTTTTCAGGTTTCATATGATATCAGTATCTTTACTCTTCATGCTGAAGTTACATTAAAGAAATTAGTGCTGTTAAAACAAATTTGCATTAACACATTTTTATTGTGTTAACTTTGACAGCCCTAGTTCCCATACAATGAAACTGCATCGTCAAACGCTTCAAGGGAAACATATTTTCTCCCAGGTTACTTTTGTTTTGGACGTACCACAAATATGTTTCTAATTATAGTCTGCAGAAATCCACGTAGAAAGGAGGTCGAGGTGGATGGGTTGGTCAAACAAACACAGGACTTTGACATAGGAGACAGCTGTTTGTGTCCCAGATGAAACCAAAAGTCAATATTGACTTATTTTAATTTACGTCCATAACTGAAATAACGTAACAAACGTATTTATTTTAAGCCGAACTATAATCTTTTACTAAACCTAACCAAGTAATTTGAATTTGAAAGTTTTGTTTCAATTTACAATGTTAACCATGTGTTTAAAACTGTTTAAAACTGTTTAAAACTGTTTAAAACTGTTTAAAACTGCGACCGTAGAAACCAGAGAGAATACGTTTCCCTTGAAATGTAATTGAGAATGCAGTTTTAGTTGTGTGGGAATGCAATTTTGTAGGAGACAGGGTTGGTCCTGATGATGCGGACTGTCTGACTTTTTGAGAGTTTATCTCTTAATAAATGCCACTCACGGATGTTCTCTTTACTTTGACTTTCATTGTTGCTGATTCAGTCATGAATATTCATGAAAATACAATTTGAAAACCAAGTTTTCAGGGGCTTTAATCTTTGATGATAACTCTACTAAGTCACTGTTTTAAATTGTAAATGCAGTGTACTCGCGTAACCGTTACCTGTCTCTTTCTCTCTCCATCTGTCGGCAGCCATGGGAGTGCTTATGTCAAAGAAGCAGCAGGTGGAGAAGGTGCAGAAATGCAACGCTGTCGTCAATGCCTTCCAGGCGGGCGTCAAGGATCGTCCTATCTTCGGCAAACCTGCAGACAGAGAAGCGGATGAAGGAGAAGGCCCTGCCAAGCCCTCAGCCAATGCCGACGAGAAGAACGCGGAGGAGGCAGAGCAAGAGGAAACGGACAACAGCGCAGGCCCGTCGACCTCGGCGCCAGCGAGGGACGAGTGTAAGGCCAACCAGGAGGCCTGGTCGAGGCTACGGGACGGGAAAGGCGTGGAGCCTGAAGATCTTGACAAGAGCCATCAGCTCACGCCGCCTGCTTTCGTGCGGCCCAAGAGGGAAGCGGATGATGACCAGTCTGTAGAGGTGGAGCTGGAAAAGAAAGAGCAGGTAATAAATCATGCGGTGGCTAGTGATCTTAATTCATGGCCAGGGTGTCAGGACTATTAAAAAAAAAACACCTTTTACTTGACAAAACACACACACATTATAAATCCCCAAGTCCTGGGATTAAAGAGATGCATGCAAGATGTCAAAGAATCTCCATGGCAACAGCAGCACATTATCTCTTTTCCTCCCTCAAGTTAGGCATTATGATGAAGCAGTTCAGACGGGCTGTAAAGAGACTCTTAACTTTATCTAAACACCCTTGTTGAAGGTGAGAAAGTATTAATATGAAGTTTTTTTTACCGCAAGGCTTTTTATTTCCACACGAATGAGCGATGCGAGGTGTTGTTGTTGTGCGTGAGGGCTCTTCACAGCGAGCATCTTGTGGGCGGGCTGCTTTGGTTGTGGCTCATAGAGGTGACCATATCCAGGGCGATGCTGACTAACAGGGGATGGAGTTCACAGGAGCGCTGACACTATCAGGTTTTCTATTATCCAAACAGTCAACATCGCCTGGCAACTTTCTGTACTGCCGATGATGCACTTTAACAAGAGGTGCAGAAATAAAAGCGTCTACCTAGCAATAATAATAGATATGTACTTCAGATTGTTTTTGAAAGGTTGGTAACTGAACACAAATGGTATCTAGACCACAATGAGTAAAGCAAAACTATGGGATGCTTTTGCCAGGCTAATGCTCCTGATGGGTGGCTTTATTTGGTATGGCTGTTCATTAGTTTTCCACACATTGAAAGCTCTGTATCTCCATTAACTGAATTAGTCTCCTTATTTTAGTTGTATGGTGTACCTCAAGGGTCAATTTTGGGACCAATTTTATTCTCCTAATATATGCTTCTTTCCCCACGACATCCACTGACATGGTGTCACTTTTCAATCTTATGCTGATGATACTCTGTTGTACGTTAGCATAAAAATTATGTTCCCATACAACTAAACTGCATTCTCAATTACATTTGGAGGGAAAGGTATTTTGTCGTGGATTACGTTTGTCTTCAACGCATCACAAATATGTTTGTAATGATAGGTGAAAGGTGGCAGCAAGTGACGTATACAAAGAGAGATGTGCAAAGCAAGTGACATAGTATATTCGGTGACCGTTAATGAAAGTTACGTGGTAGAATAACGAGGATAACAAGCAAGAAAGTTCCCTACGGGCAGGTGGGAGTGGTTGGGATGGGTCAAACAAATACCAGACTTTCCCCAGGAGACGGTTGTTTGTGTCCCGTGTGAAACTAAATGTCAACGTTCACTTATTTTAAATATTGTAACGTAACACACATAGTCTTTTTAAGCCAAACCATGATGGTTTTTTTTACTAAACCTAACCAAGTAGTTTTGTTGTATTTTTTTTTTGGTTTTGTTTCAATTTACAACGTTAATCATGGATTTTAAACCACAACCGTAATCAGAGAGAAAATACGTTTCCCTTAAAGCGTAATTGAGAATGCAGTTTATTTATATGGGAAAGTAATTTTGTAGGACAGGGTTGACGTTTGTTTGTTGATGTTAAAAAATCCCCACCTTAACATTAAAAAAACAGAAATCTTAAATCCTTACATTATCTAGTGTTGAGTTGAGTTGTCTATTTTATTGTAGTGGATATAATTTTATTCCTATTTTTCTGTAGTCCATATTATTATCTTCTTTTCAATCAGTGGATCCATTGCTTTTTTATCAAGTTTGCTTTTTAATATGTTGTTCCTTGAACTTCAATGCACGTTTCCTATTGTATAGAGGAAATGTCAAAATCATTTATGCTTCCAAGAGTCTTTTCCACTTTTGACCCTCAATTAGCTATACTCTATCACTACCCCCAGGCCAAAATGTCAACTGTGCACACACAACACCTCACACTTCAATAGACAGACTGCAAGGAAAGTTGCTGAACAAAATCATCCTCGCCAAGGGGAGGATTGTATTGACCCCATGGCCTTTCCTTTAGTACAATCTTGAGGACAAGAATTAATTCTCCAAGTTTCAAAGTAGCTAAAGTCAGTTTGCTGTTTGTTACATTCAACACACATGTAGCACGGTGTGGTATGATAAAAATCAAAGCCTGTAGCGCCACTTTAATTGTTAGTCTTGCTTTTTAAATATAGCTCTGACGGCAGCCTAGATCCCATTTTGACTATGATGCAGGGAGCTTGTTGCCGTAAATGGAGTCATCAGGTCACAAGAGGTGGGCCATAACAATAAGATAAGATGTAACTGAGGAAATTTGACAATCTGCGATCTGTCCATGGCCTACATGAAGCCGATGCCATGGCGCTGAAATAGAGATAAAAAAGAAGAATTAAGGTATGGAAACTGACAATGTCTTTGTGTGGTTAACCAGCCAAGCATTTTGCAGTCATGTCTCCTGGCTTGACAGTTTCCTGGCTGCAAATGGAGTCTACAGAGAAATTGGAGAAAAACTGACAATGTTAACAAAGGCACAGATATAATTTTCATGTCAAAAACAGTGCTGTCTTAATAATCTCAGACTGTGAGCAAAGAACACAACCACCTTACGTGTTATTCAGAGATTTGATGGACAGGAGATGAAGCAATGCTTGCTTGTATGTTTGTAATCCCCATGTCTGCTTTGCAACAAAAATCTTTGTGTAAATGACGCAATCTGACTCTGTTTTGAATCTGTTTTTACCTCAGCCGCCGAGCGACGAGATGTGCGATGTGTGTGAGGTGTGGACGGCCGACGACCTGTACCCCTGCAGGATCTGCACTCGGGTGTTCCACGACGGCTGCCTGAGGGAGCTGGGCTACCTGCGAGCTGAGGCCCTGCAGGAGATGAGAGATACGGCCCACACTGTTACTGGCTGGAGCTGCTACTATTGTGTAAGTCTGCAACAGCTCACTGCCACCGTCAGTTGCTGGACAACAAACATGCAGTTTTCATAAATGCTAATGCATGGACGTATACCAAAAAAAATACACCATGTTGGTTTCAGCAAATACATTTGTTCCACTGGCCTGTGGGTTGTTAAGGAATTCTGGAGGTTTATTTCAGCAAAACCTCACACTGTATTTTTCCTCTGTTTTCTTGATTTTGCTGATCACCATTCACATGAACGGCAGCACGAAAATAATTCTTGACGGGCATTTTACAATTTTTAGGATCTAATGATTTAAATAAGGGTTATTTAAGTGGGTTAAGGTTGATTTACCTGAAATAAAATATATCTGCTGAGTTATAGACATCTCTTTCCCAATGCAAATCTTTAGGAAAATGTCTTTTTGGGGCCCAATGGCATCATATGATGGACACGGAAGTTGTAATTCCACGGTTTGGCCCCTACGAAAATTTGCCTCAAAGCCCAGTGCTCATCCTGTAGGCTTTCCTAAGATCAGCAGCAAACCTTATTCCAGTTTCTTGTTACTTTATATGAATACAGTGTCTTGAGTGATTCCATGAAAACATTTAGCATCATGAACAGGATACAAAGGTGACCCGGGACATCCCAATGCTACAGAGGTTTATAGCATCAACAACTCACTGTAAGAATGTTAAGGTGGGCCTAAATCTACAAATTTAAAACAAAAAACTGAATTACAAAAAAAGAAAAAAGAATTTGATGAAAAAAATGATAACGTTGATCTTCTGTGATGACCGAACAATTTGATGAAAATATCAAATTGTGATTATTTCTTATAGAGTGCTATATTTGTGATTTACAAGGTATTAAACAAAATGTGCTGGCTTACGAAGCACAATCACAAGCTTATCTTGTTTCTGCAGGTGTAGAATCAGATTAGATAAAATGCTGCTTTGCATGTTCTTGAAGTTCTCCCTGGGTTCTTATCAGTTAATTAGAGGAAAGCCAACTTCTAGGTAAACTGACTTAAATTGATCATGACATTCAGAAGTGGCATTATATTTATTGATAAAGGCTTATTGGCCAGTTATGGTAATAATGACAAACTGCTGTTAAATCACATCTGACAAGGTCTTGACATCTGACTGACGACACCTGTTAACAGCTCCATACTGTAACTCTTCACAGAGTGACTGTGCTGCGCTACAGCACGTAAACCTGGAAGTCTCGAATGAGAGCTTTTATGGCGTTAGGTGTTAAAGCTATGATGTGAGTTTAAATATACAGACATGCAGAGAGCATATTAACCATACAACAGCAGTTTTTTCCCAGCTGACATTTTGACATGTCATAGCAGGAATAGCTCAGGTGGAACTAATATCATTACCGATGGCTCTGTTTCCTTTTAAAGGTCAGTGACAGCGAGTTAGCAACATTAATTAGCAGCCGAGCACATTTTGCCTGCGACTGTTGTCATAGCAGCAAATTAAATCAACTGTTGCTGTCTTAAGTTTTAATACAGTGTTAATTAAAAGTTATAATTAAAACTGCGCCTGTTGCAATGAGACAATGTCTCAAATTTACATTTTTTTATGTATGAGAATTGTTGAGTAGGTACCTGGAGTACAGAACATGTATATTCCTGAGTTTGTGGAAAGTCATGTATCAAGCTAGAAGCATCTGACTTTGCAGGGCAGCTGGATTCCCGAAAGGTCACGTGATCACGCAAGAATCATGGGATTACATATCACACGAAAATCCGTCTTGTCAGGCTTCAAGTGATGCGTTTGTGTCCTGCAAGCCAGACCACGGACCAATCAGCGTCCTGTGAGGAGATACCAGCAGCTATGGGCGCGGCTTAGGTGTGTGTGAGGTGAAATGGAGAAGGAACTGTTCGTTGTACACAACAATGGCAGCTCCTGAGGAGGATAGTGTATAGCTGAAATAGCATCAGTCATATATCAGAACTGGAGTGTATTTCTTCATTGAAAGAAGAGCAAAGAACGGAACTGAAGGCTTTTCTCAATGGAAAAGATGTTTTTGCTCTTCTCTCGACTGGCTTCGGCAAGAGTTTGATTGACAGATGGTTCATCCAATCACCTGCCAAGCATTTTTTGAAAGTGCCTGCCCTTTTCCAAACAGTTTCCAATGAGGGCTTCTCAGATGGTTCTGCGTAACAAACCATCTGCTGGTCTGGTTAGGAAGTAGGCTAACTATATTTTTTAGCATTGGTGAAATAAGGACAGTGAGCTCTTTGACGTGGCTTTCTAGCAGACAGGTGATTGTTCCATGTACGACAGCAGCTATTGTACTGCACAGCTGTAATGCTGTCATGTTTTTAATGGGAAACTAATTCAACTACAGGTCAAATAAGGTGAGGCAACGTTCTGGGAGAGTTTTCAGCATCTTTTTGTAAAACAATAAAACTTCTTGGCTTCTCATCAGGAATTCAAGGCCGGTACCAAAATCGGTGAATCTCTGGTGATCGTCGAGAGGAATAATGCAATCTGTTTTAATTCAAGCATAAACAGCTGAAGAGTGCTTTTGCTAGAGGACCCTTCAGATTGGAGAGGGGGGCTTTGCTGTCTTTCGCCAGCCCCTGAGAAGCAAAATCGCATGCCAGAGTTGCGCTTAGAGGGAGATGTTTTTACACAATCGGAGAGAGGACACAGAAAGGTCCTCTTTCTTTGGCTGGCTCCTTCGGTGTGTGAGGAACGGGGGCGGAAACAGAGACAATTCAGCAAGGGAGAACGAGAACTGTTTTATTCAAATTGTGCATTCTCGTCCTCATAGGTAAAGAAACCAGCTTTTTTTGTTAGCATATGTCAGTCAGCTGTTACAAATCCCCCCCACCACCCCCCCACCTCTTCTGTGGCATCTGACATTTCATTTCACACAGGCACAGGAGACTGCTGTGGGCAGATGGACTGAGTTTCCTTGAAAGTGGATTTACAGTCAGCTTTCAAAGCAGACTGCTGCATGCAATGGCAACCAATCAGACGGAGGAAGGGTTCATGAACGAGCTGACCCGTCTTTATAACACTGACTTCTTTTTAATGCTCGCCGCTGGCTCGTAAGGGGTGCTGAGGACTTCGGGGGTCACGCTTCAGTCAAAGTAAAGAGTGCATTCATAGCTACAGCAGGCATGCTGGATGTGTAAATGGCAGGGAGCAAGGTAAGCATTCATTTTTAATCCTGTTTGTGTCCACCAGCATTCTGGGGAGCGAGTATACTGTACACGTTTATCAGGGATTTTTCACTAAAACGTGCAGCTGGAATTGAAGCTTAGTGGAGTTTGCAAAAAGTGGTTATGTACCCCGGTCTCACGGGAAGGCGCATAAATACCAGAACGTTACACAAACGTTCCGCGTGTCATGAGTGCGCATTTTAGCCTTTTCGTTTGTCATTTGTACGCCATGCAAAAGTCCGCAGTTAGGTTTAGGCAAGAAAAACACTTAGGGTAAGGGAAAACGTCATGGTTGGGCTTAAAAATAGTAAGTAAACTAAGTGAAACACGTACGGAAACAACTTAACAACTGCAGAAAACACGTCATAAATGTCAGTAATATAACTTACAAAACACCGGTCAACAACGGTCTCCAACACGGGTCTCCTGGTTAAAAGCCCTGTGTTTGTTGGACCCGCCCACCATAAGTGGTCTTTCTCGCTTTTATGTTATCGTAGCAAAACACCGGTCAACAACGGTCTCCAACACGGGTCTCCAACACGAGTTTCCAACACGGGTCTCCAACACGGGTCTCCTGGTTAAAAGTCCTGTGTTTGTTGGACCCGCCCACCATAAGTGGTCTTTCTCGCTTTTATGTTACCGTAGCATTTATACGCAGATGCATTTACATTGCAGTACAGGACACATGGCGTACAAATGACACACAGGAATAAAGAAAGGCGCATTTATTGCACGCTGAAGTCCTCGCGCATTATCGTTGCATTTATATGCCTTTTCTTGCTGAGCTGGGTTATGTCACTGCTTGTTCATATCACTCAGTCACGTGACCCATTGTTCGCATAGAAATACTGATTCTTGCAGCTTTGAGATCAATAAGAAGATTTTTTTTTTTTTTAACTTCCTGCTCTGGCACTGAGCTTAAATGTGAGTTATTTAAAGCTGTTTGAACACACAATCAATGCTGTCATTTTGTTTTCTGAACAGGACAGTCTGAAATAACTATTTATGCAAAGCTGCCAGAATAAGATTAGAATGTGTTGCTATTATTATACTTTCTCCTCCCCGGGGGCCTTTTGTGTCCGTTTTCCAGCTGCTGTCGGTAGGTGTTGCATAAACCCTTAAATCACTTTTCAGGTTTTTCATATGACAATATAAGCTCAGATGAAAAATGGTATCAGACAGACAACAATATAATTATAGAATCCATAGCGGATGGCCAGTTTCATTGTTTTGCAGAGAGTTGGTGTTACTAGGGGTAACGCTTGATGAGCATAATAACATTGCAGATGAGAGATGCACAGAAACAATGTCTGGCACGGAGCAAACAAAGGAAACAGTTTCCTGATGATGACAGCGTGATCAATTTGTTTTGTTGCTTATTGATTTTCATCTCACTTTTAGATTGACATACAGATAAATGGATATTTTATGAACTCCTCTGGGAATTTCAATTTAATCAGGAGATTGATAAAATGCAGCACACTGAGCACTGTAATAAATATGATCATAAAAAACACAGTAAAATAAGAGTGATAATACAGAGGGATAAGGCACACCATTGTGAATATGATGCAATATTCAACACCACCCACATGGCTAAGGAAAGTATATTATTGGACGAGTGGTCTCAAATTATCACCTAAAGGACTTAGAAGACAAACATGATTGTACATGATGAAACTATTTCACTGGAACAAGGCACCAAAATCAACCAGTAATCTGCAACGAGACACATTAAACTCTGTGATACACAATAGATATAAGGACATTGCCATCTATGCCGTTACAGCTCTGTTTCGCTGTCCTTTCTTAAAATGTATCTATTGCACTTGAGGATGATTGGTAACAGGGTTGGAAACTAGCACCAGCCACCAGCCAAATGCTGGTAAAATATGCAGGTGGCTGCTAGATTTGCCTCATTCACCAGCCAACAAAACAATGGTAATCTATTGAGTTGCTGGAAGATTTTGGAATCCTCTAGCCACAGTGGCAGGTGGACAGAAAAGTTAATTTCCAACCCTGGTTGGTGGTGTGAGTTTTTATTCACAAAAAGAAGGGACTTTTGGGAGGAAATTAGGTTTATAACTTAAAGAAAAAAGGCTTCCGGTACACAAAACACTGTCCTTCCTCCATTTTCCTGGAGAGTGAAAAACACAGACCAACCAGATTGTTGTCTTCCCAGATCTGCTGTCTGCGGCCAATCAGGGAGGATCTCTGGAATTAGTGCCACTTTAGCCCAGGTGGCATCAATCTCCCCTCATGTCGAGCCAACTGGTAGTCAAATGCACTTAGACAAAAGATATGAATGTGCTCTCTCAAGAGGCATGAGCAAAACATACATATTGTTAGTGAGGTAGAGAAACAAGACATTACAGAAGGAAAAATGACCTACAAAGACATTTTTAAGTAGTGCATTTCATCTTCTTAAAGGGTCGTGGAATTAAAGTCCCCCTACAGAAAACCTGAGTGAGCAGAAAGACTAAACACAAGTGAACAAGCATTTCTCAAACATCACATTAACGGCTAGTATAATTGTTGAACAGATGAGTCTCAAATACAACCAGTAAAGGGTTAACTAAAGTAGGTGGGACCCACGATCTGATTAGACTAAACCCAGCACACTTTTCTGAGCTGGAGATACTGTTTTTTTGACTGCAGAAACAATATGACTGCTTTCTTGCAGGGATAGCGTGAGGCATTGCCACTGCTTTAATACTGTCCAGGAAATTTTCAGCGTCAAACGTTTCCTGCATTCTGGTGAATTTTTATGCACCAATATTTATGTTAAAGGAACAGTGTGTAACATTTAGAGGGATTTGTTGGCAAAAATGGAATATGATATAAATAAGTATGTTTTCTTCAGTGTATAACCACCTGAAAATAAGAATTGTTGTGCTTTTGTTACCTTAGAATGTGCCATTTATATCTACATATCTTCACGGAGCCGGCCGCCATGTTCCTACAGGACAAACCAAACACTGGCTCTTGATAGGGCCATTTGCGTTTTCACATTTTTGACCACCATATATGTCTTATACGCTCATTGGCACACAGGTAAAGCTTTAGTTGGTGGCAATCTGCAACCTCACCGCTAGATGCCACCAGATCCTAAACACTGCACCTTTAAGGGAAACACAAATTTCAGGCAGCAGGTGACTAAACCTGCAGTGCACTCCTCCAGTCAGAGAGTCGCCCCGTGGCGGCTGTGGACTTGTGTCATAAGCAGCACATTTCTTCTGTCACACACTCCCCCCCACACATGTTTTGTTCTAACAAAATGTGTCATGATGAGTCCAGTTTTTAAGCCTCGTGTGGATGGTGCACAAATGCCTCTGTCTGTGCTCAGCTTCTCCTCTCCTCATCCCTCTCTGTTTGTGCGAGTGTAGAAGTAGGCTACTTCAAAGTCACGTTTGCCTCTTTCCCCCTAAACGGCGGCGTTTTTTAAGGCTGATATCTCATTTGAACAGGCATTGCAGTGCCGCCAGCACTGAACCACAGATTAGCCTACAATGATACGCAGTGTCGACTAGTGGTTTAGATAGTCGACTAATATGTGAAACACCCCAAATACCAACATTGACTCAAGGAAATTACATTTTGGGAGTAGAGAAAATAGGCTCCATGACATTTCATCAATGGTGGACCAGTATGGCTGGAGGGCTACACACCACCGCAGCATCCGGGCATTCTCATGTTGCATTGAGCGCATCCTATTCAGAGCTCGGTGGTCTCCGTGACACATGGGGCTTTTGAATGGCTTTGGTCATTGTACAAAAACTGCGAAACTGCAGAGAACAGCCACTAGCTTGGAGGGATTTCAGTGTGACAACAACAGCCCTCTGTTGGCTAGTCTGTGGCCATAGCTCTCAGTCACTTCACGCACTTCATACTTATAGTTCCACTCTGTTGAAATGATATGTATCAACATTTTTGACACGTTTCTTCATATGAGTGATATCCATTAAAAATATTAATCGATTTAGGCAGAACCACCCACTTCTTACAGCACCCAGATATTAGCAGGAAGGACTGTATTCAAGGCAGTGTAAATAAATAAATGACACACACTCTTGATCTGTAAACGTTGCAGACAGCGGGGTAGCGAGGTGGTGGCGGTTACTGTGATCTTGATGACAGGTTGAAGAAATGCAGGAGGACATCACGCAGCTTGTTGTCACACTCGTTCAGCTCCCAGTGGCTGATATAATGAGGCCATGTTTGTGAGTGAATCAAACTTTTCTGCATCGGAAAAGGCTGGGTGTCGGTGGTGGGAGTTCAGTCAGGGGCAGTGTGTGGGCGAGGGATAGTTTCACATCTGGGTAGTGTTTTAATCAGCTCCCTGATCTTCTCATCTTATTTATTTCATGCTTGTATTTGGTGCTACTTCAGTATTTGTGATAATTGTTGGTTTTCATTAACATGTGCTTTTTATCCGTCCCGGTTTAAATTTTGCTGTTATTTTCTGAGCTTGAGGCAGGTTTTTCATTTGTTTTTCAAGAGTGGGCGGTTGCACATTTTCATTTGGATTTCATAATGTGGATTTTATGAAGCCCTGACAGATTGTAACAGTGATTAAGGCCTATGTAAACAAACTGGAATTGATTTACCCCAGTAATCCCAAAGGGATCATTAAAGTTCCATCACGCCACTTATCTGATAAATAATGTACAAATAGTATACAAATATAAATCAGTGTCTCATGTGATTTTCCTTGCATGTGGATTTGCTAATGCCTGGGAAGAAATGTATATATTACTGTACACACATCTAGTAGTCTGGTAGTTGATTCACCTCAAAAAAATTATCCGTTGAGTTACAGACGTCTCTTTCCCAATGTAATTCTATGGGATAAAGTCTCTTTGGGTCCAATGGCACAATGGCCACTTTGTGAAATTTGCTTCAAATCCTGTCGCTCTTCCTGGGGGCTTGGTTTTGAAGCCTCGAGTTTGGCTTTTTGGCCATCACCATCTTGGTTTTTGGCAGTCGCCATCTTATTTTTTTGCAACTAGAAGTGACACGAGAGGGTGGAACCAAGTACAACTGAAAGCTGAATATTACATTTTTAGGTGACCAAAATGTTACAATTAACTTTCCCAGACCAGACAACGCCGTGGTAGCGACCTGTCAATCACAAGGTAGCCAAGCCCTAAAGCATCCCCTGCTTTAAGGTCTATTTCACCCATGATGTGATGTACTAGCATGTACTAGCAAAACACATGACACATTTTGCACTTAAAAGTTTTGTGAAATTTCAAGCCTCATGGCACTCATGCAATTACAGGAAATGTCTTAATTGAAATTAACCGCAATCTCTCTTTTCTTTCTGGCTTTGTTTTACTAATGATACAATTATGAAGAGAGTGAGGGATAGAACAGCACATCATGTGAGTCACCTGGGAAACAGAGTAGTTGCTGAGATGGATTCAATCTATCCAATACTTTGTATGCTTGTGGCTAATTACAGGAGGCCCGTGTGGGACTAAATCCATGTAATTAGAGCCCAGTATAAAAGAAACTGTGTGAGCATCACTTATTTTTCTTATTGAGTGTAATTGTCTGCCCTCACCTCATCCGTCTCTGCAGGATAATCTGAATCTACTCCTAACAGAGGAAGAGATGTACAGCCTCATGGAGACCTTCAAGCAGTGCAAGATCATCCCAGGTGAGTCACCGAAACAAGGATAGAAAAATACATTTTTGTTCAAGTGTGGCA